>CM061244.1:64605755-64853991 GCA_030848705.1 Heracleum sosnowskyi | reverse complement strand
TATATTATAAATTTAAAGCATTGTCCATTTATTTGTGGATGTTATTTTGTTTGTTAAAATGCAATTCAGGACTTCCCACGAGAAGTAAAATAATCTTAGAAAAAGTTTTGCTCCTTTGAAGTAAGAATTGAAAATATATTCAGAAGGTTTATAGTTACCAGGAAAAACAAATGAGAGAACTTATTTTTTTTAATAAAAAACATAACTTTAAATAATGTAAATTATCAAACTTACAAATACAAATCACTAATTTTAATTAAATATATTAAATAGAAATTACAAACTATCAAATCACAAAATTATTAAATGTAGAAATTTAAAAGATAAATCACAGACCTCGAAATTACCAAATTACTAATTTAATAATAAAATTCACATTCTCAAAAACACTACTAATACAAGAAGAACTATTGCCTCTATAATTTTTTTTTAACAAGTACATATAGCTCCGCTGAAAATTACTAGAGCATCATAATTGATATACTAATCATTAAATGAAATACTACAAAACACCAAATTAAATTATATAAATCATTAATATATACTGCACAAATCACCAAGTTATAGAATACAAATTATTAATAACAATTTAAATTATCTGATGTAATTGTTAATTAGTTAATATTTATTTATGATAAATTTTTTATATTGTTTAACAGTGTATTAAGAAAACACAAAATTCAATTAATTACAATTATTTGAGCATGTAGGCTTCGCTAAAATGATTAGTTAAAATAATATAAAATAATAATTAAACAAAATTCGTTGAAGCTGCAAACGTGTTGTATTTCAATAAAATTTGTTATAATGATTATTTGAAAATAATAATTTTTTATTACTTAATATTATAAATATATAATACTATATTATTTAAACATGTTAATAAGATGATGCGGTGAAAATGAGCATATATTAACACTGTCTTTAATTATGAAAAATGACCAAAAATAAGATTTTTATAAATTATGTACGAATTTTAATTTGATGTACAACAAAAAATTAAGCTCTCTAGAAATGCTCGTAACCTATCAAATTATACAAATAATTAAATAGATTTTTACAAACCACCATATTATATTCTACAAATCACCAAATTATATCATACCAATCACTAAATTAATTTGCACAAATCACTATCTATAATAATCTAAATCACCAAATCTAGCTTTCAATGCTATTTTTGTGATAATTTATATATTTGTTCTATTGTTGATTTTTTTATTGAGTTATTGTTGAATAAATAGTTTAAATTGAAATTCATATCTTGTGTCAAAAAATTATTCAAATGTAGAATTTCTAATTTTTAATGATTAAAAGTTATTTTACTTGTGAATGTTCTTATAAATATTCATCAACATCTTAGCTATTTATGTTGCATAAATTTAATTTATATTTATGTCAATTTAAAAATACACAAATAGCTAGATTTATGTCAATTTAGAAATACACAAATAGCTGACCAAATAGCTAGAAATGAACTTGTTTTAGTTTCTTTTTGATAATAATCACTAGTTTAATTTCTAATTACTCCTTATATTACAAAACCACCAAACTTAATTTTAAATATATATATTAACACAAATCACTGTCTTTTTATATATAAATCATTAATTTTAACTGCAATCTTCTTTTAAGAATTATAAAATCACTAATTTAATTATAAATTATAATGTACTACATATCAGTTTAAAATTACTAGTTAAAATAACAAATTAATAATATTTTCTAAAAAATTAATAAAATTTAAAATTTTAATTTTAAGAGTCAAGATTCTCAATCCAATATATAACATTTATAAGTGGAAAAACAACTAAATCAATTTTTTAATATACATTGAATTCTTATAACTATCAAATTATCTGCTAATAATCAAATTTCAAAAACAAGTTTTCAAGCTTTATGTGGATATCAATATTTTTACTAACACAAATCATTGTCCTTTCATATATAAATCACAAATTTTAACTACAATCTTCTTTTAAAAATTATAAAATCACCAATTTAATTATACATTATAAATTATTACATATCACTTTAAAATTGAGTATTAGTTAAAATTATAAATTAATAATATTTTTAAAAGAAATTAATAAAATTTAAAAGATTACTTTACTCAAAACAGAAATAACTAATTTTAATAGATCAAAATAGTAAAATATCATCGATCTCATCATACCACAACCCAAAATCAAAAATGCTAGATATCCATTTTATATACAAATCACAATAAAAGAACATCTAATAGTAAAATAATTAGTTGAACTCAATATCATTTGACTTTCATTTTAGACTAAAAACAATAAAAAAATCTGAAAAGCTTGCATCCAAAAATTCAGAAAACAAGACTAGTGAGGAAACTATATTTTTATATAGTCATCCTCTGGCACCCACCCCTAACACTCAATTTACACCATTATTATTGAAGTTCAAATAAGTTCAAAAAAACGAGCCAGCCTAATATGAAATTAAAAAAGCTGGCTACTTGACATTCCTGGTACTTTTCTTGCTGCTCATCATCGCCCATCCATATCATAAGATCCTAATCTAAATTCAATCTTTATAGGTGAAGTTAAGTCACCGATGAGGTAGAAACTCAGAACCAAAATTAATCAAGCACAATCTTTTTTTATAGCAAAAGATTATCTTTTGGGCGATGGGATGGAGATGTGGCCGGAGAAAGAAGAGGCCCGGTGGTGATAGAGATGACTGGAATCTGGATGGTTGGGTAAAGGTGGACTGGAAGACAGAGAGTTAATATAATCACATATAATGTTTGTGTATATGTATTGGACGAGCGGTCGAGATTTAAAGTAATCAAAGGATGAGATTGGTTTCTAGTATCTATATTAACAAGTGTTTATATTTGAGCATTAGCATATACATATATATATATATATATATATATATATATATATATATAAAGGAGAATACGCAGGAGGTTAGGTGGAGCCCCTAAAATTGTCTTAATCTATTTTTCTAATTTTCTAGAATTTTTGAATTTTAGATACTAATAAATCAAAAAATATCATTTAACATATTAGAAGTAGAATATGTGTTCGAATTTATTGAGGAGAATAGTTCGAATTTATAGCGAAGTTCGAAGTTCTATTTGAAGTAGAATAGGTGTTTGAATTTGCAGAGGGGAAGATTTCAAATATAAAAGAAGTACTTGCAAAGTTCTATTTGAAGTAGAATAAGTGTTTCAATTTATAGAGGAGAAGAGTTCGGATATAAAAGAAGTACTTGCAATTAAAAGTTCTATTGGAAGTAGAATAAGCGTTTGTAATACATAACTAAAATTTCTATTTGAAGTAGAATATATGTAAAGTTGTATCGGTGCTTTTTCAACGAAAGAGTGGCTCATTAGAAAAGAGTATGGTAACATAAAAATTAATATATAAGACAAGTATATATTCAATATATTAAATTTGAGATTTTGATATTAAAAAGGAAAGCGTGTTTCACGGGAGGACGGCTTATTAGCGAGGACCGAGTAATTTTCATAATTTAATTGATAGAGTTTTTTAAAAATATTATTACGCCGCCGCAAATCGCGGCTTTTACAACTAGTATATGCATAAAGGAGGATACACGGGAGGTGAGTTGGCGTCTCTACAATCGTCTCAATCCATTTTTCTAATTTTTATAGAGGTTAACAATTTTAAATACTAATAAATCAAAAAATATTTTTTAGCATATTAGAAGTAGAATATGTGTTCGAATTTATAGATGAGAAGAGTTCGAATTTATATAAATAAAGTTTTATTTGAAGTAGAGTAGAGGTGTTCGAATGTTTAAAGGAGAATAGTTCGAATTTATAAGAAAATATGCGTATAGAACACGTTTCTCAGTTTTCAATAATTTTCTAAGAAAATAAAAATCTAGAAAATTTTAGAAAACTTGAATATAGAAAAAAGGAAAATTCCTCTTAAATGAACAGGGCCTAAGTGTTTCAATCTAACATGCGTTCAAGAAGAGATTCAAAAAGACAGGTAACTTTCATGGAGACATAGCCATTTACCACATTAGCTTCCATATCATCATCACTTATAGACTAATCAGGGTGAAAGATATCTTGTTCTTTTAGGATTTTGATATTTATTATTTTATCAAGAAATTAATAATAAGTCACTTAGTACCTCCCACTAGGAGTCAATGTCTTATTTAGTGACAAGTCAAACCCGAGTCAATTACGGTTTTTGCATGTCCTTTAAAATATAGAAATATATTTTATTGGTTCACGTAACTAAAATATGTGAAATATCTTTTTGTGGTATTTTATTATATTTTAGTCGTGGCATTTAGGAGGTAAACTTCTAGTACTTCTCCCAATGTCTTGGAATATTATATTTTTCGAAAAATACTAGGATATGACCATTTTTAATCATAATATAGTATTTGGTCTCTCAGTATTTGACCAAAACTATATCATTTGTCGGCTACGCGAAAGCGATTCCTGGTGAATAGTAACTTGAGCGTAAAAGAATTTTCGTGGTCAAGATTGACTTGAACTTTGTAGGATTTCTTGACATGGTCTATAATAGGTCTAGGAAGGTCTAGGAATTTTTCCGGAAGTCGTTCTTGACCCGGGAGTTACTATTCATTATTTTAGTTCGATTATCTTTTGTCGACTTGTGCTATTACAAAAATCACGAAATTTTGGGGAATGTCTTAAAATATATTTAGGAAGCTCCAGTAATATTTTCAGATTTTTTCAAAAATATTTTTCTAGGTGACTTTTTTACGGTATAGTGATTTTTCGTACGAATTGTTTCGTCGATCAAATCAACTTATTTTACAAAACTATTTTGGACGTGTGTCTAACTATATTCAAGGATGTTCCTCACAAAATTTCATAATTTTTGGATGATTTTGTATTAGGGTAATTAATTAGCTAAGTAGCTTCTAGATAGAGCATTTGGCTTGAAATGAGTTTCAAATTCAAATGTAACGCAAATGCAAATTTATTCATTATTTATTAAATTACCCACATGCTGAATTGTTGAGGATAAGGATGAGAAGATATTTTATTTGTTTATTATTACTTTATTAGAGTCATTGGATGGTTGACAAGTGGCAAAATGTGAGCCATTGGATCAACTCCAAAACCCTAATATTTGGCTATAAATTAGAGCCACTTCTCACCATTTCTCTAAAGCAAATCAAGCAAAGAAGTGCTGCAAATTACTCTCTAGAAATTCTTGTTCATAAGGTGCTCTTTCTATTTTTTATGAATTTCTAGTTATAAGCTTGTTTTTCTTACAATGACTTTATCTTTTACAAGCTTATGATTTTGCTGCACTTCTTCATCCTCTTTGCTTCTCAAGCACGCTGAGAGCGAGGTTATGTTCCACTCCATGATTCTATAGTCCGCCTTTATGGCCGGTTGAATTAAGAGTGAAAGCAGAAATCTCTGAAGAATCTTGGCTGGGGCGCGGGAGAAGACCAACCCCAAGACTCTGGGGGTTCTTGGTATTCGCGACTTATGAAGTTACCTATCCCAACTTCCTCTGAAGAAGTGGATAGTTCATAGCCCAACTCGAGAAAACGGTTAAAACACCCCGCTAGAAGAAAGAGATGTAGACTTGCTTGGTTTCTTCATTAGCTCCTGTTAATCCCAAATGACCTAACAGAATTGTAGAAGGGGGGGGGGGGGGGGGTTGAATACAATTTTGATATTTCTTTAACTTGAAAATACTTTATAAAATTAAACTGAACTGAATAAATAAAAACACAAGATATAAATAATTCAGTTGGATTGTTTGATGATCCAACTGAAGTGTTTTTATTGCGGAAATGATCTGTGATACAAATGTACACAGCTGCTCAGTTACAAGGTTGTAGAGAAGAAAAATGCTCTCCAAGATAGCTAATACAAACTCTTTGTTTTTCTTCTTACAAATAAAGTAACTGCTACACTTGGTTATATAAACCCAAGTTTACAACCCTATCTTTGGCTACACTAATAGTACAATGAGTAACCGCCAATAGTTTGCTTTTCATCCCTTTGTCCAGTGGTCCTTGGAGATCCTTGCTTTTGTCTTCATGCTTATTATGATCACTCCCAAGAGCCCAATTGGAAACTGGGATGTTTCCTTATTCCCCATGTCCATTTTAATGGTTTCCAATGCAAAGTACACTTCCACATCTCCTTTTTGATCTGTCAGGAACCTGTCACTATCACTTTGTCAATTGTATAGAAAAGCAATAATGATTCGTTGATGGCATAGAGATGTGTTTCGTTGATAGCTTTATTCTTTGTTTCGTTGATGAGCTTCCTTGTTTCGTTGATAGAGTAATCTTCATTCCGTTGACATGTCTTCACTTAGGCAAAATTACAAGGCACTAAATATTTACAATTAACCAACCTATTTTGCCTATCTAACCATTTAGTCAACATGACTTAGAAAACCTATCTAGTACTCAACAAACTGCATATCAAACTATGAAGTAATGTACAGTGCAATTGCTACATCACTCATTTCGTTGATGAGCTTCCTGTCAACGAAACACTGCAAAGCATGCTATTTCGTTGACAGTTACAAAATAACTTAATACAAAATCTACTAAGTGTTTTTATAATTATCATCAAGAACAACATATTCCTAACAATCTCCCCCAATTTATGACTGATAGAATAACAGCCATAAATCAAGAGCCTTGATGATAACAAAAACACTCAGGCATATTACACATGATAAAAGTAAAAGTTGTATTGAGCTTCATAAGGTTTTTAGAAATAATGCAAGACTTACAAAACTAATGCCCAAATGTGCTCCTCCAGACTGAGCAAATAATTCATCTTTGTCTTCTTTGGGGCATAGTCTTCTTCCCTCTCCTAGAGTTGTTCTCCTCAATCTGGACCTGTAGCCTTCTGTAAAAGATCTTCTCTTCTTCATCTTGATCACCAAGCTTGGATTGCATAAACCTTAGAGTTTGATTAGATGCCTTGTCCAGCTGGTCTTCCATCCTGAAGAACCTTCTGCAGTTGTCCTTGTCCTTGAATTCCATCATCCAGAAAGGTTGAAGATGGATCTTCTTTCCTGTTGAGGGCACTCTTAGCATCCTGGGAAGAGCCTCAGGCTTGTTCCAGCTAGCCTTTATTTGACATATTCTGGAGACCACCTCAGACTTGGCTGTTTTGGTGAAGCCAAAGTCTTTCTTCAAGCATCTAAACACTGTGAGTAGTGTTTGGTAGTCTTCTCCTAGAATTCTGTAGAGAGGCCAAATTTGTTCTCTACCACCCTTGTATGTGAAAACCAATCTTTCAGGTAGCTTCTGAGAAGCTGCAATGCCCCTTACTTCCACCAGGTTGTCTAACTCAAGATGCAAGCTGGATTCTTCCCTGATGTCAGCAATGTACATGCAGTCCTCTGGATTTGAAGGGGGTTTTTGAGGTTGTGGCTTTCTCACAAATACTGGCTTTGTCTTGACAGCCTTTTGCTTCAATTTCTTCTTTGGATCCATCTCAAAAAGGAATTTAGGAAAGTTAGCCTCATCAAACTCAATTGGCTCTTCCTTTGGCTCAATTGGCTGATCATGATAATTAACAAGATGTTTGGGATCACAGGCTAACTTTAAAGATGGATCAGGAATTGTTGGAGGTACAGAAGAGTCTGATGCAATACTCTGAGAGTCATCATTTTCAAAGGTTATGTTTCTTCTAGCCCTTGCCTTTGGTTGCCTTGTACTCTTCTTTTCACTCCTTTCCTTTTGGGCTTTTTCTTCTTGCTGTCTTTCTTCTTCATCTAGAGCTTGAGCTACTGCAAGAGCTTGCATAGCTGCTCTTTCTGATTCCTCAGCCTTGGCTTCAGCAAAGTTTGGATGACCAGCCCAAACACAGATTTGTTGTCCATTCCTATAGACAATTGCCCTTTGCTTCCTTATCTCATGATTATTACTTTCCTTGCTTTTTGTGATGAGAAGTCCAAGTAGTTTGAGCTCATCTGGATAAGGTGCAGGATAGAAAGTCCTTGCTATGTTTTTGCCTTTTGGTTTAGCAGGAGACTTGGGAGATAAGCTTCTTTGTAATGTAGCTTCTTCCACATCCCTAATGCATGAAGTTTGTCCTTTCTCCTTTCTTGGTCCTTGAATGACTCCATGTAGAAGGGGCTCTATAGCATAAGAGCTCTTGAACTGTGGCTCCACTTGTGCAGTCACCATTGCATTTGTTGATGGCTGATCTGTCTTTGAAGATTCAGTAATTTTCTTGAACCTTGCTTCTATGTTGGACCAATGATTTTTGATCTGTGCTGCAAGTTGTATCCTCATAGAAGCTTCCTGGATCAAGTCAATGCCATCCTTATTCTTCTTTCCAAACTCCCCCATTGCTAGTGGCTCCTGTGGCAATGTGATGGTTGGGACCAGCACCTTTGTGATTGGAATGGTTAGCTCCTGAGATTTCTCCCCCTTTTTGTTATCATCAAGAGAGACAACTGGGAGTCCTTGAGCTGCCACTAGCTGGGCTAAAAGTTGAGTCTGCTTCTCCTGTTCCTTTTGCATTTGAGATAAAGTAGCTTCCACCTTGTCCACTCTAGAAGAGAGAGTCTTCAAGGAGGTAGCCACTTCAGGTTCCTTAGAGAAAAACCTGTTCATTTTGGACATAGTGAGAAGAGGGAGCTTTTCATCCATCATCCTGTAGTTAGCATCCCTGAAATTGCTAATAGAGTCCTTGATTTCTGTAGCCTCAATCCTTGTCTGCATCATTTGTAGCCTTTGAATTTCCAGAGAATCCATGATGGCCTTGTAGAATTTCTTGTCCCTTGCATTTGCAGACTCATGAGCTAAGTAGGCTTCATTGTACTGCCTGGAGATAGCAGCATCTAGAGTGGCTCTACCATGCATACCTTGAGAAAGCCAGCCTGGTGTAGGAGGCACCACAGAAGTCCCAGTCTGTGAAGTGGTGGCCACCTGTAGATTATCACCATAGCTGTCCTCAGCATCAGAAAACTCAAATTCTCCACTTGCTGCAGCTCCTGAAGGTAGATTGGTCAGGGCATCCTTTGCTCTTTGCATTGATGCAGTTGTATGAATTAGATTTAGTGACCTTTCTGCCTCCACATTGCCCTGCTGAGCCATAATTTGATAGGCTGGCACAGGATGAGTAAAGGTCTCAGGATCCAGGGAAATACTATCCAGAGTTTGTTGATAAACCTCTTGGAAAGTAAGTTCCCTTTCTCCCTCACTGACCTCCATTAACTCACTTGCAATGGCTGCTTCCATCCTTATTTCTCCTGTAGTCCCTTCTCTCTCTCCACTCTGTTCTTGCATCATGGGCTCCCCATGGCTCACACCTCTCACACCCTCACCTTCACCTTCTAAGGTGGAACTCTCAATCTCTCCTTTTGCCTGGCTGGAAGAATTAGCCAGCCTCTCACTCACATTCTCTCCTTTTGCCTGGCTGCAAGCCAGCCTCTCAGTTTCACTCCCTCTCAGTCCTAGAAGTGTCTCAACTACCACTAGATCATCTGCACTAGTTGTGGGAACAACTTGATTTTCAATTAAAGGTGCAGAGTGAACTATCAACGGAATGGTAGTTTGAACTGTCAACGGTATGGATACCGTTGATGGAGAAACACTTGTCAACGAAATAGACTGTTTCGTTGATGAAGTCAAGAAAGCACTTTGAGAATGAGAAATTACAGTAGAGTCTGTGGTGATTGATTTTAAAGAATGGTCCACAGATCCCCTTGCAACTTCAGGAAAAATTGGTTGATGGCCCAACAAATCACTTAACAAGTGATGGCCACCAGCTTCAGAGTGGGGCTTCTCCAAGATTAGAGTTGGAGAATCAGGAATAGATGTATGGATCATGTCCACATCTAAAGATTGAGTTGGTGAATTGGATGGAGATAATTCAAGATTGATGTTTAGAGAATGGGACTGTAACCCCAGAGTAATGATAGAGGTTACATCAAACTGAATTTGAGAAACTGGAAGTGTTGCTTCCAGTGTGTGTGCACCCTGTGTACCCTTGGACTTTTGCTTCACTCTCCTTTGGTATTGGGAAAATGTAGACTTTGGGCTTGAAGTGTCCCTTACCCTCTTGGACTGTGCTCTTGGTGGAGAGCTTGTTTCAATAATCACATCCTTTTGGGAGGATGCAATTAGACTTGTGTTTAAATCCATTTTACTCATTGTGCCTTGTTGGGAAGACACAATGGGGCTTGGCTGGTACACACTGACCTGTCCTTCCTTATCCTTGGGGTTTCTTTGATGTTCACCCCTTCCCTCACCTCTTACAACTCCAGACTCACTCCCCTTAGGTTGTGTGGTAGTTTTTACAACAGGTGCCTTTTGAGAAGCACCTGAGGTTGGCTTGGAGGATTTCTTTGATTTAGGTTTTGTTGCTAGGGTAGGAGCCTGTTGGGTCACAGCTACAGACTCCATAGCAACATTGGAAGGTAAAACAGTAGAGGAGTTAGCTACACTAACAGGGATAGTAGTAGTTACCTCAATGATTGGCAGATACACCACTGGAACATCACCATTGTGGTTCAGCCTGAGTATGTCTGTCAATACTCTCTTTTCTTGCACAAAGCACTCGAACCTGGCATTAGGGTTAGAGATAACTAATGGTGCTGGACTAACATGGTTAGCCAACATCATCAGAAACCTAGCATAATAGATATTTTTCTTCCTATTCGCTTTGTCACCCAACTTAGCACCAATTTCATACATAAGTTGGGTGCTAAAGTTGTGATATCTATCATTCAGAAGCATGGTTAGGAGAATTAACATAGAGTTAGTTAATGCATCAAAATTACTAATCTTTCCAGAAAAGACCTTAATGAATGCATCAGCTAAATAACTGTATTCTCTAACCAAACCTCTCCTAATTATTCTACCCAGATTATCAGTAGGCAAAGAGTAGTTTATAGAATTTAACATGGTAGTTATTTCAGTGTTAGTAGGCAAAGCATCACAGTTATTATCAGGAATATGTAAACATGCTTGCAAAACATCAGAATTAACTATGTACTCATTACCTTGAAGAGTGAATTGTAGTGTGCAGTTTGTTCCACTATACTCACATGAGGTCCAAATCTCCTCGATTATCTCATTGTAGAGTGGTGTAGAGTGAAACATTGCATAGCTCAACTTGCAATTCTTCATGAAATCCATCATTTTGAAGAACAGACTGTTCGGGTTTTCCTTGACAACAAAAGGAATGGAGTTGTTCTTCTCATAGATGAACCCTCCAGCAGACATTAGCTTGACTATGGGTGCCATTGTTGATTAAAGGAAAGCTTCGAACTGAATTGATTGATAGAGAAACGAAGAGAGAAAAAGCCTTTGAAATTTTTGAGAACAGGTAAAAAGAAATAATAAAACTAAAATTTCTTAAATACTCCCCCAAAAATTCTCAGAAAATGAATCCAATAATAAATGTAAATTACTGGATTGGCTTAAAAATATAACCGTTACTCTTAAAGTATTACCATGATTTATACTTACAGGGGTGTATGTATAGATCGTGGTAAAAGACATGTCACATTTCAACGGTTCAGATAAAAAGCGCTAAATCAACGAATCAGGATTGGGCGGTTAAAGTCCCGTCTTATTTCGTTGATAAAGCTGCGTTTCGTTGATATAAAAGAGCTATCAACGAAACACCCAGAAAACTGCTAAGACTGTCAACGAAATGGTGCATTCCGTCGCCATAGTAATTTTGACTTAGACAAAATTTTACCTTTTCCTGAGAAAATTTATTCACAGAAAAAAAACATAGCAAATTTCTGGCTGCATAGTGACTTGCAAATATCTCAAATATAATTAAGAGAAATTTAGCATACCTAGCTCACTTACTAATCTTGAGAATGTTGATTCATCAAGTGGCTTGGTAAAGATGTCAGCAAGTTGTTGTTCACTTGGAACAAAATGTAACTCCACAGTACCATTCATAACATGTTCTCTAATGAAATGGTACTTGATGTCAATGTGCTTGGTTCTTGAATGCTGCACTGGATTCTCAGTAATGGCAATGGCACTAGTGTTGTCACAGAAAATAGGAATTTTCTCAACTCTTAATCCATAATCAAGTAGTTGATTTTTCATCCATAAAATCTGTGCACAACAACTTCCAGCTGCAATATACTCAGCCTCAGCTGTGGAGGTGGAAACTGAGTTTTGTTTCTTGCTGAACCATGACACAAGCTTGTTTCCTAAGAATTGACAGGTGCCTGTTGTGCTTTTCCTGTCAATTTTACATCCTGCATAATCTGCATCTGAATAACCAATTAGTTCAAAACCAGATTCTCTAGGATACCAAATGCCAAGGTTTGGTGTTCCTTTGAGATATCTGAAAATCCTTTTAATAGCAACTAAATGGGATTCCCTAGGATCAGCCTGAAATCTAGCACATAAACATGTAGCAAACATAATATCAGGTCTACTAGCTGTTAAATATAAAAGTGAGCCAACCATGCCTCTGTAACTTGAAATGTCCACAGATTTTTCCTTAGTATTCAATTCAAGTTTGGTGGCAGTAGGCATGGGTGTTTTGGCAGGAGAGCATTCCATTAAGTTAAACTTCTTTAATAAATCAAAAATATATTTTGTTTGACTAATGAAAATGCCTTCATTAACTTGCTTTACTTGAAGACCAAGAAAGTAAGTTAATTCTCCCATCATGCTCATTTCATACTTACTTTGCATAAGCTTGGCAAACTTTTGACAAAGTTTTTCATCTGTAGACCCAAAAATTATGTCATCTACATAAATTTGAACAAGTATTGTAGAGCCATTCACAATCCTATGAAAAAGGGTTTTATCTACAGTACCTCTAGTGAAGTGATTCTCAAGAAGGAACTGTGAAAGTGTGTCATACCAGGCTCTAGGTGCTTGTTTCAAACCATAGAGTGCTTTGAGGAGAAAGTACACATACTCTGGAAAATCATCATCTTCAAAACCAGGAGGTTGACTCACATACACCTCCTCTTCCAGTTCCCCATTTAGAAAAGCACTCTTAACATCCATTTGATAGACCTTGAAATTGGCATGGGCTGCATAGGCTAGGAAAATCCTTATTGCTTCTAGTCTTGCAACAGGAGCAAAGGTTTCATCATAATCGATTCCTTCTTCCTGTGAATAACCTTTTGCAACCAATCTAGCTTTATTCCTTGTGACTATGCCATTTTCATCCATCTTGTTTCTGAACACCCATTTTGTGCCTATGACACTCCTGTCCTTAGGCTTGGGCACCAGCTTCCATACATTGTTCCTTTCAAATTGGTTTAGCTCTTCTTGCATAGCCAAAACCCAATCTGGATCTAGAAGTGCATCCTCAACTTTCTTTGGCTCATCTTGAGACAGAAAGCTGCTATATAGACATTCTTCTTGAGTTGCTCTTCTAGTTTGGACTTTTGAAGAAACATCACCTATAATGAGTTCAAAGGGATGATCTTTAGTCCATTTTCTTGAGGGAGGTAGATTTGCTCTAGACGAGGTAGCTTCATGATCATGATTGCCTTGATTGGACATTTGTCCTTGAGAAACTCCCCCTGAGTTTGTTGTCCCTAAATGATCACTTCTAGAACCATTTCTATGACTGTCAACGGTATGACCATTTTGGTTATCAACGAAACGCTCATTTTGACTATCAACGAAACCACCATTATGACTGTCAACGAAATGATCATTTGGTCTACTAGCAGCTATTCTTTTCAATCTTAATGCAGCAACTTCATCTTCACTGCTGCTTTCATCTGTGCTAGATACAACAACTTTAGGCTGTTTCTCAGTAGCCTTATCATGATTCACTTGTTCTCCTTCCTCATTCTCAAAAGAGAGACTTTCATGGAAACCTTCATCACAGAGACCTTGTATTTTGAGATCATCAAAAACAACATGTACAGATTCCATAACAATGTTGATTCTGAGATTAAAGACTCTGTAAGCTTTCCCTGCTGCATATCCCATAAATATTGCTTCATCTGCCTTTGCTTCAAATTTCCCCAAATGCTCAGCTTGATTTCTCAGAACAAAGCACTTGCATCCAAAGACATGAAGAAAATCTAATAGTGGCTTCTTTCTTTTGAGTAACTGATAAGGGGTCATTCCTTTGGCCTGATTAATCAAAGAAATATTCTGAGTGAAGCAAGCTGTGTTAACTGCCTCAGCCCAAAAATAAGTTGGTAACTTTGATTCATCTAGCATTGTCCTTGCAGCTTCAATAAGTGTTCTGTTTTTCCTTTCAACTACACCATTTTGCTGTGGTGTTCTTGCTGCTGAAAACTCATGCAAAATACCATTTTCTTCACAGAACACCTTCATGCTTGAATTCTTGAATTCTGTCCCATTGTCACTCCTAATCCTTCTTACTTTGAAATCAGGATGATTGCTTACCATCTTGATGTGATTGATAATGATTTCACTTGCCTCATCTTTAGAGTGCAAAAAGAAAGTCCATGTAAATCTAGAAAAATCATCAACAATCACAAGACAGTATTTCTTCTTTGAAATAGACATGACATTTACAGGGCCAAACAAATCCATATGAAGTAACTCAAGCTGATGAACAATTGATGACTCTGTCTTGCTTTTGAATGATGCCTTCTTTTGTTTCCCTTTTTGACAGGCATCACACAAACCATCCTTGGAAAACTCCACCTGTGGAATTCCTCTAGCAAGATCTTTCCTTACCAAATCATTCATAACCTTGAAATTCAGATGAGATAATTTCTTGTGCCATAGCCAACTTTCATCCTTGCTTGCTTTGCTGAAAAGACAAGTGATGGTATCTGAACTTGTGCTACTAAAGTCAGCAATGTACACATTCCCTCTTCTGAATCCAGTCATTACCACATTGTTGTTTCCTCCTTTAGAAACAACACAGGCTTCTTTTGAAAAAGTAACTAAAAATCCTTTGTCACAGAGTTGACTGATACTAAGCAAATTGTGCTTAAGACCATCCACCAATGCAACCTCATCTATGATGACATTCTCTTTTGAAATCAAGCCATATCCCTTTGTGTAGCCTTTGCTGTCATCTCCAAAAGCAATACAAGGGCCAGCTCTTTCCTGAAACTCTGTGAGCAGGGTAGAATCACCAGTCATGTGTCTTGAACAACCACTATCCAAGTACCAAAGATTCCTTTTGTCTCCCTGCACACAATAAAACCAAATCAAGTTGATTTTGGTACCCAAGTTTCCTTGGGTCCTGTCTTGTTAGCCTTTGCATTCCCTTTTGTACCATTTTTCACTTTGGACTCAGATTGATTCAAATCAATCTTTACCCTTGGTGTTGATTTCTGAGGGTTGCTCATATTTTCATTCATAGCATGCATAGTTGGAGAAACAATCATGTTATTCATGTTCCATGGCATTTGTGGCATGTTAAACATATTCATGTAAGGATTAGACACAAATGGCATGCTAGCATATGGATTCTGAAATTGTGCATATGGAGCAAACATGTTAGGCATAACAGGCATTGTAGGCATGAAACTGTTCATTGCAGGCTTGGGCATTTTCACATTAGCAGATTTCTTAACAGATTTGCAGTTAGTAGACAAATGACTAACACTTCCACAATTAACACATGTCTTTCTAGGAGCATATTTATCAGGTGTGTAATTGTTGTGTTTGTTAATTCCTACTTTGCCATTCCTGTTATTCTTTTTATTTCCCTTAGCCTCATTATGAACTTTCTCTATCTTGTCTTTCAATTGCTTGTTAGACAAGTGACCTACATTAGCTCTCTCAACAGGCTTCTCAACTTTCTTTGAATTACTAGACTCACCTTGAACAAAGTTCTTGGTGACAGGACCATACTTGTCATTAAGTCTAGTGAGTTTCTCTTTTCTTTTGTCTGTCAACGAAACAGCCTGATCGGTTGATGGTTCATGTGTCAACGAAACATTGCATTTCGTTGACATATCAACCTCCAACAAATGATCATTGTTGTTTGTTGACTCTGTTTCTGATTCTAAGGTTTCACCAACACACCCTAGCTTCTCTTTGTTCTTTTTCCATGATTCCTCACAGAAAGATTCCATACCTTGAACATTAATGATGTTGGTAGCAACATTCCTGGAATCTTTCCATTTTGCAATCACACCTTGTTCTATTTCAAGTTGTGTTTTAAGAATTTCTTCCCTTTGTAACACGTTCTCAAGTTCCTTCTTAGCATCCCTACTAACACATCTCATTTTCTCAAATTCAGTGAGCTGTGCTTCTAACATTGCATTCCTATCACTTAAGAGCAAATTAGTCTCTTTTATTCTAGAATTCTCCTTGGTAAGTGATTTAAGAGTAACACGTAAATTATATAGTACAGTAGACATTTCATTTACTGCACTATCGCATTCCTCTTTAGAAAGCTCAGAAAGATTAGTAATTGTTACCTGGTTGCTTGAGGAACTTGCTTCCTGCTCATGATTGTCAGCCATAAGAGCCAAGTTGACATATTCAACATCATCATCAGAGTCTTCACCATTACCAGCCCAGTCATACTCCTGAGACATGAAAGCCTTTTCTTTTTCCTTGAGAAGTTCAAAGTATTTCTTTTTATAATCAACAGGCTCAACTTTCCTGTTGCCCTTCTCAACCTTGGGCTTTCTGCAGTCTCCAGCAAAGTGACCAAGCATTCCACAATTGAAACATTTTGACTTAGACTTTTCAATCCAGTTTGTTTTGCTAGGTTGAAAGTCTCTTCTTGGTGGCCTTGCTTCTGAGTTTCTTTTGAACTTGAACTTAGAGAATTTCCTAGACAGAAAAGCAATATGCTCATCAATCTCATCTAAGTCATTCAAGTTGACTGGTTCTGATTCTTCTTCTTCTTCTGTCATCTTGTCTTTACCCTTGCTAACATCACTCCTACAACTAGGTCGACTAGTTGTGGCCTTTGCAGTTTCTTTGTTGTCATCTTCCAGTTGGTTCACAGATGCAATTAATGCAATAGATCCACCCTTCTTCTGTACCTTTTCAATTTCCTCATCTTGCTCCATTTCCAGCTCATAAGTCTTCAAGGTTCCATAAAGCCTTTCAAGAGTGTAGTCTTTGTACTCTTGAGTGTTTCTAAGAGAAACAGTCATAGGCTTCCATTCTTTTGGAAGAGCTCTGAGAAATTTAAGGTTTGAATCCTTAGTTTGATAGATCCTCCCATACAGCTTTAATCCATTCAAAAGCTTCTGAAACCTACTAAACGTGTCATTTAGGGTTTCACCAGCTTTAAAATGAAAATGCTCATATTGTTGTATAAGGAGTTGCATTTTATTTTCCCTGACTTGCTCAGTTCCTTCACAGAGAGTTCTAACAGTATCCCATACTTCCTTAGAGGTTGTACAGTTGATAACATTGTCAAACATCTCTTGCTCCAAACCATTAAACAGAATGTTCATGGTTCTTTTGTCTTTATGGACTTCTGCAACATCTTCAACAGTCCATTCTGAGACAAGTTTTGGAATCTCTACATCAGGAGCATTATCTGGCAATCCAACTCTAGAATCAAGCTTCATGGGAACGTGTGGACCTTTCTCAATGCAGTCTACATACCTCTCATCCATAGACATGAGATGTAAATGCATCTTTACTTTCCAGTGAAAGTAATTGTCCTTATCAAGAACTGGTATCTTCACACCTGCATCCTTCTTCACCATGGTTTCTGTTTTTGGTCTTGATCTTTAAACTTCTTGTATGTTAGAAGCTTGCTCTGATACCAATTGTTAATCCCAAATGACCTAACAGAATTGTAGAAGGGGGGGGTTGAATACAATTTTGATATTTCTTTAACTTGAAAATACTTTATAAAATTAAACTGAACTGAATAAATAAAAACACAAGATATAAATAATTCAGTTGGATTGTTTGATGATCCAACTGAAGTGTTTTTATTGCGGAAATGATCTGTGATACAAATGTACACAGCTGCTCAGTTACAAGGTTGTAGAGAAGAAAAATGCTCTCCAAGATAGCTAATACAAACTCTTTGTTTTTCTTCTTACAAATAAAGTAACTGCTACACTTGGTTATATAAACCCAAGTTTACAACCCTATTTTTGGCTACACTAATAGTACAATGAGTAACCGCCAATAGTTTGCTTTTCATCCCTTTGTCCAGTGGTCCTTGGAGATCCTTGCTTTTGTCTTCATGCTTATTATGATCACTCCCAAGAGCCCAATTGGAAACTGGGATGTTTCCTTATTCCCCATGTCCATTTTAATGGTTTCCAATGCAAAGTACACTTCCACATCTCCTTTTTGATCTGTCAGGAACCTGTCACTATCACTTTGTCAATTGTATAGAAAAGCAATAATGATTCGTTGATGGCATAGAGATGTGTTTCGTTGATAGCTTTATTCTTTGTTTCGTTGATGAGCTTCCTTGTTTCGTTGATAGAGTAATCTTCATTCCGTTGACATGTCTTCACTTAGGCAAAATTACAAGGCACTAAATATTTACAATTAACCAACCTATTTTGCCTATCTAACCATTTAGTCAACATGACTTAGAAAACCTATCTAGTACTCAACAAACTGCATATCAAACTATGAAGTAATGTACAGTGCAATTGCTACATCACTCATTTCGTTGATGAGCTTCCTGTCAACGAAACACTGCAAAGCATGCTATTTCGTTGACAGTTACAAAATAACTTAATACAAAATCTACTAAGTGTTTTTATAATTATCATCAAGAACAACATATTCCTAACAGCTCCTTTATTTTTGGCTAGCTTTTGAGTTTGGTTATAGTCCACTCCATGGTTCTAATATCCGCTAGATTGGCTTGGTTGAACTAAGAATGATAGGCTATAGTTAATCTCACTAAAAGTGAATGTTAGTGCCAAAAATAAAGAAGTTGTGCTAGATGTGTTCTTGATTTAATTGGTCACTTTTGTGGTTTGTTATAGTCCATTTTATGGTTCAAGAATCCGCCATGTTGGCTTGGTTGAACAAAGAATGATAGTCTATAATTTATCTCAAGTTTATTTGCTTAAAGACCAAATAAATCAAGTAGTGCATATAGCTTAAAACCCCATCTTGTGCACATCTTTAGGTTCGGTTTTTGGGGCTGTTTTTCTTGCCTCTAAACCTTGCTTTGTGCCTTCTTGAAATGTCCTTAAGTTGGTAAAATATTAGCCCTTGTTATGGCAAGCCTTTACTACTTATTTTGAGGAGTTTCAAGATGTAAAACAAGAGTATTCACTTGAAAATTTTCAGCCACAGTAGCACTACTTAAGATTCGGTTTTTGAGTGTTTTTAAACACTTTAAACGAGCTCTAAGTTTGTCTTAGGGGCTGTCTTATTTTGATAAAAGCTTGGTTTGAGCAATTTTTATCATGGTTTTAATATTACTTTCCAAGTGATATACATGGGTATAAAACAAACTAACTTGACCAACCTTACTTGCTTATATTCTTGTCATTTATAGTTTGTTTCTTGCACTTATATACTTGTTCTTTAATTGTCTTTATATTTTTAGTATATATTTTTGCTTGTAAGGAAGTTTGGCTTATATATACACTTTGTAGTGTTGTGTATTAAACTTACTAGTTCTTCCTTGATATGAACGATCTTTTTCTTACATTTGCACTTCTATAGTGGGTTGTGTAAAAAGATCCAAGTTTATCTAAACTAAGCTTCATCTTTCACGTTTAGTGGAAAGTTTAGATAAATTTACAAAGCCTACTTAGTTCTCGAATGTTTTCCAAAAAGAACATTAATCATTGAGCTAACATTCTTGTTATCTTGCTTTCAGAATGAACTAAGTATTCATATTGTTTAAGTACACCAAGATTGCTAGTTATATTTAATCTAACATGTTTGCATTCTTGAATACAACTTGTTAATCTTACTTGGTTTAATTATTAAGATATATTCGTTCTCTCTCATTTTATATGCTTTAATATATCTTATCAATTGTTAGTTCATTTAATTGCTAGTTATATCCACTCTCTCATTTTTATATTTCTTGAAATAACTTGTCAATTACTAGTTCTTTAAATTGCTTGTTATATTTGTTCTCTCATTTTTATATGCTTGAATATAACTTGTCAATTTAATTGTGCTACTTGCGCTCTAGGTCTTGTCATTTTATTCATGATATATATGTATGCACACATTCGACACACACTCACAAATATATATTTACTCTCGTGTTCGTATATATATTCTAGTTATCTACACTTGTTATACTTGCTCTTAATTATTTCATCAATTATATAAACATATGTTAATATTATATTTGCCATATATATATTATATATTATTATATGTAATATATTAACTTAACTACTCTTGTTATACCATGCTTAATTGTTTTATCAATTGTATAACTTGTTGTAGGATTCTAGCATTTATATGATTAATAGGTTGGACATGGTAATGGTAAATACCCAAGACCTAAGACCCAAGATCGGCAAAAGTTAGTAGTACAAAGACTACGCAAAGGGCTACATCGGCTTTGAAGAGGTAACGGGGAGTTACTCTCTAAGATAGGTCGTGTAGGAATGTGTACATTAATTTGAGGAGGTAACGGGGAGTTACGCTCCAAGATAATTCTTGTATGTTTGGTACTTTATTTTGAGGGGGTAACGGGGAGTTATGGTCCACAATAGGTATAGTAGTGGTTCTACTTGTATTTTGAGAAGGTAAAGAGGAGTTACGCTTCAAGATAAATATTTGTAGGTTTGTAAAGGCTTCTCCGCCTAAGTTAAGGCGTGTGTTTTAGTGGAGTAACTCTCGAGATCGGGGAGGGTCTCGGGGAATGAATGTAGGGGTATATATATATCTATTAGAGGTATATATATGGCGAACCAGGTGAAAAATCGCCCGAGTGATATTGCTTGCTTTTTCTCTTTACTTTCGCACTTATAATTTGTTATATTCTGATAACACATTTTCAAAAAGAGAATAACCCGTTTTGGCTAAGTTGATTGGAGCTAGTCATCTCTATCTTTCGAATCCACTATTCGATAAGTCTGTATCATTCTTATCGAATTGTTAAAACCGATGTCTTAGAACTTAGGGGTCTTATGCGGCTTACGGGCTCTCCTTTGGAACTGGTCGGTTGATCTCGAAAGGTTCTAGATTACTTGCTTTAGTGAAAACTTTCCAAGGCGAAGAATTTTTTAAAAGGGCGATTTAATTTTTTTAAATTGGTAATAAGCTATTCAACCCCCCCCCCCCCCTTCTAGCTTATTATTACATCATATCGGACCTAACACGGGATTTCATGAAAAAAGATATAGAAAAACAATTAGTAGCAACCAAGGAAGTGCATAAAAGAGTGAAGATATTTCCGGTAGCTTAGTCATTCATTGCACAAGGAGGAAGCATACCAGAAGGCATATAACCAGAGAGAACATGAAATACATTTGAGCCGAAATTTGAAATAATCCTCTCCCCACTCTTATCAAGTTTTTCCCATTTAAACATCTCATTTCCTTGAGATGATAAAGAATCTGGGGTGTTGGCCCTTTGTGGCACAATATGAAGTGATATGGTCCCAAATGACACAACTTTAAAAAATGACCCCAAATAGCACTCTAAAACGCAACTTTATGTTGGGTTTTTTAAAACACATTTTCGCTTCACGATTTTAATGATTATTTTAGAAGAGCTAAAAAAAAGAATGAAATCACAAGTCCTATTTGCGTTTTCGAAAAAAAAAGACAACGTTAAATGAACCAGCATTTTAAGTGCAACGTTGCAGTAACTAAAGTTATTGCAAGCTGTGAGAAAGAATAGCAGAGAAGAAAAGCTTGATAAATTGTGTTAATGTATTATTCTTGCTTATAATTATGCAATAGAAGTCTCAGAATATATAGGCTTATTCTGGACAGACAAGAATCCCAACAAACTAGCAATCAGATCAGCACTAAATCTGGGATTAATAAACAAATCCCTACATTATTCCCAGAATAAAGGATTGCCTAAATCAATTCTTAACTGCCTCGCATATCTCCAGGTCAACTGATCTTCAACATTCCCCCTCAAGCTAGATTGTACACATCAAACAATCCTAGCTTGTTAATCATTTTCCCAAATAAGGGTCTAGGCAGTCCTTTAGTTAAAATGTCTGTTGTTTGCTCTGCTGAAGGTACATAAGGAATGCAAATACTCCCGTCTTCAATCTTCTCTTTAATGAAATGTCGATCAACCTCTACGTGTTTCGTACGATCATGATGCACGAGATTATGAGCTATGTTGATGGCAGCCTTGTTGTCGATGTACAATTTCATTGGGCTTTTTGTTGCAACTTGAAGTTCTTTGAGTAAAAGCTTCAGCCAAACCAGTTCACTAACTCCATTTACCAAAGACCTAAATTCAGCCTCAGCGCTACTTCTGGCTACTACATTTTGTTTTTTGCTCCTCCATGTGACCAAGTTTCCCCAAACATAAGTACAGTACCCAGAGGTAGATCTCCTATCTACTACTGAACCAGCCCAATCTGCATCAGTATAGGCTTCAATTTCACGGGACTCTCCTTTCTTAAAGAACAATCCTTTTCCAGGACTTCCCTTCAAATACCTTAGTATTCGGATGACAGCATCTAGGTGTTCTTTATACGGCTTGTGCATAAACTGACTTACCATGCTAACGGAAAAAGCTATATCAGGTCTTGTGTGGGCTAAATATATGAGTTTCCCAACAAGTCATTGATATCTACCTTTGTCTACAGGTGCACTAGAATATTGATCTCCAAGTTTTATGTTTGGATCAGCCGGAGTATCAACAGGCTTGCATCCAAGTAGGCCCGTCTCCTTCAATAGATCGAGGACATACTTTCTTTGCGAAACGAAGATGCCTGATTTTGTATGCAGGCAGCAAGCTGGCAACACTTTCAGCAGATAGAGTTTCAGTCCTATTTTATAGAAAATCTTCTAGGAACTGAATTGTAAGGACTCTATCAGTTATATCAGTCGTGTATATATATGAGCTCAAATAATTTTGAATTTATTTTCATATATATATAATCCCTATATTATAGGAAGTTGTTTATACACATTTTATCTTTTAACAACTTCTATTCTTTTGGGCTTTACAAACCAGTTGAACGTGTCTTCTTAACGTTCTTATTTTCTCTATTCTTCTGGTTTCTAAACGTTGATTTCATGAACGTTGGGTTTGAATTAATCAAGGAACAAAATACGTGAGACTTGGTAGTCAAGACCGTTGGTTGTTCATCGATTAATTCAAAATCAGTGTTTCATATAAATACTTGTGTGTTTTCATTCTCAAAGGTTGAACAACGTTTTAAAGAAAACACAAGTACTATCAAAGGCTGATTTGCAAAATCTTTTACATACTAGAGCTCTTATATATTATACGATATATATTCTTGATTAGAGTTCATAGTTTCGATTGTAATTCATTATATCTTTGTATTGTTCAACTTGTAAGTTGGTAGTTGCTGGTGTTGTGAGCTTGGGAAACAAGGGTTCAAGGAACTTGATAGCTAGAGGAGTTTATACTTGGTTTAGTATAGTACTTAGAGAGCTGCGTTCAAGGAACAAGGTGTTTCAGCAAGCTGCAAACAATAACTGGGAGTTCAGGGAGATATATTATTGTATTGTGTAGTTGTAATTCACTTTGATCAATAATATATTCCTTTGCCGTGTTGGTAGAGGACCAAGACGTAGACCTATAGGAGATAGGGGTCGAACTTGGCTAAAATTGCTATGTGTTCTTTACTTTCTACACATTTTCTATACTGCATTATACAACGTAGCTAGCTGCCACTTTACATTCTTTGAACTCAATAAGCTGCCAGACAGGAAAACAGACTGATTTTTGCTTTTTCAGTCACATAACTTGGTAATAATTAAAATCGGTCATTGTTAGTCATAACACCTATTCACCCCTCCCCTCTAGGTGTTGATTTTCATTTGG
The DNA here is from genome assembly GCA_030848705.1 of Heracleum sosnowskyi. Lineage (NCBI taxonomy): Eukaryota > Viridiplantae > Streptophyta > Magnoliopsida > Apiales > Apiaceae > Heracleum > Heracleum sosnowskyi. The sequence goes on along the minus strand of CM061244.1, from coordinate 64,830,153 downwards.
TATCAGAGATTTGGTGTACCAACATTTCTGTAACAGGAAAGTACAGATCCTATGACACACTTTTATGTAGAGGGAGAATCATTAAACACGCCACCGCTTCTCAATGGGGTAGAAAATTATGATTTATGGAGACTAAAGATGAAGGTGTTCTTGAGCAGAAATCCATTTGAGTGGAGAGTCGTTAAGGATGGTCCATTCACTTTTTTGGATAATAATGGCAAGCTAAAAGATGTTGATGATCTTACCGAGGCAGAATTGATGAAAACAAGCTATGATGGAAGAGCAAGGTACACATTAATATGTGGTCTTTCAAATTCAGATTTTGACAAGGTTTCTTCATGTAGCACAGCAAAGGATATATGGGATACCTTAAAAATGCATTATAAAGCTACAACAAAATCAAAGGATGTATGTTTCAAGTCAAACCAGCAAGCTGCCTCAAGAGATAAAAAGAAAGCAAAGGCTCAAATCACTTGGAGTGACGAGGAATTTAATTCCAATGAAGACTCAAGCGAAGATATGCTAAATATTGCATTGGTTGGCATTGACGATGATATGGTTCGAGGAAACACCGAAGAAGTCCTTGTAAATAGTGATGTATCACATTCAGACTCCGATGTTGAATCTAGTGCGGTAAACTCATTTCAGTTTAACATATCTTCTGAAAATGTTATATTAGAATCACTAACCATGCAGGAACATAATAATATATCTATTGTGGAGTTCATGGAATTGAAGAATGAAAATAATAAGCTTGAAAAGAAAAATGCTTCTCTTCAAAAAATGATTTCTGAGCTAATGGTTGAAAAGACTCCATCAAACAATCATTAAGATCTCATTTCTGATCTAAAGGGAAAGCTAACACAACTTGAAGGGTTTAACAAGCTGCTCCTCAAAAGAAATGACACATTGATGAAAGAACTCAGCGAGATGCGTGCATAAATTGAAGCAAGAGATGAATATCTTGAGACATTTAAAATCAGAGAATCCATCTCAATTGAAGCTACTCAACAAGCTGAGAAGATAAAAGAATTGGAAGCTGAAGTTGCAAAGCTTGAGAAAGGCATGGGAAAATTTGTTCAAGGAGAGGAAGTATTAAAGACTATTATGAAACAAACAAATGTTCCTATTGATAAAGAAGGACTTGGAATGGCTTCTACATCAAAGACCAAGGCTTTTCAATATGAAGGCAAACAGGGTATTCCATATAATTATGCTAGCTCCCTTTAGAGGTAAACGTAATCGGGCGTCCCCTGGTATCTGCTCCGATTCAGGCAGGGACACCCCAAATGAACTTTTCTGCAATTCTATAAACCAATAGGGTCAAACTACGAGAAAATATCAATAAAACGGCCCGCTTCAATTTTTCCCCATTTTCCTTGTATAGCTCCCTTTAGAGGTAAACGTAATCGGGCGACTCCTAGTATCTGCTCCGATTCAGGCACAGACAGCCGCAAATGAAGTTTTCTGCAATTCTATAAACCCATAGGGTCAAACTACGAGAAAATATCAATAAAACGGCCCGCTTCAATTTTTCCCCATTTTCCTTGTATAGCTCCCTTTAGAGGTAAACGTAATCGGGCGTCTCCTAGTATCTGCTCCGATTAAGGCACGGACAACCGCAAATGAAGTTTTCTGCAATTCTATAAACCCATAGGGTCAAACTACGAGAAAATATCCACAAAACGGCCCGCTTCAATTTTTCCCCATTTTCCTTGTATAGCTACCTTTAGAGGTAAACGTAATCGGGCGTCCCCTGGTATCTGCTCTGATTCAGGCACGGACAGCCCCAAATGAACTTTTCTGCAATTCTATAAACCCATAGGGTCAAACTACGAGAAAATATCCATAAAACGGCCCACTTCAATTTCTCCCCATTTTCCTTGTATAGCTCCCTTTAGAGGTAAACGTAATCGGGCGCCTCCTAGTATCTACTCCGATTCAGGCACGGACAGCCGCAAATGAAGTTTTCTGCAACTCTATAAACCCATAGGGTCAAACTACGAGAAAATATCCACAAAATGGCCGGCTTCAATTTTTCCCCATTTTCCTTGTATAGCTCCCTTTAGAGGTAAACGTAATCGGGCGTCCCCTGGTATCTGCTCCGATTCAGGCACGGACACCCCAAATGAACTTTTCTGCAATTCTATAAACCCATAGGGTCAAACTACGAGAAAATATCCACAAAACGGCCCACTTCAATTTCTCCCCATTTTCCTTGTATAGCTCCCTTTAGAGGTAAACGTAATCGGGCGTCCCCTGGTATCTACTCCGATTCAGGCACGGACAGCCCCAAATGAACTTTTCTACAATTCTATAAACCCATAGGGTCAAACTACGAGAAAATATCCACAAAACGGCCACTTCAATTTTTCCCCATTTTCCTTGTATAGCTCCCTTTAGAGGTAAACGTAATCGGGCGCCTCCTAGTATCTGCTCCGATTCAGGCACGGGCAGCCGCAAATGAAGTTTTCTGCAACTCTATAAACCCATAGGGTCAAACTACGAGAAAATATCCACAAAACGGCCGACTTCAATTTTTCCCCATTTTCCCTGTATAGCTCCATTTAGAGGTAAACGTAATCGGGCGTCCCCTGGTATCTGTTCCGATTCAGGCACGGACACCCCAAATGAACTTTTCTGCAATTCTATAAACCCATAGGGTCAAACTACGAGAAAATATCCATAAAATGGCCCGCTACAATTTCTCCCCATTTTTCTTGTATAGCTCCCTTTAGAGGTAAACGTAATCGGGCGTCCCTTGGTATATGCTCCGATTCAGGCACAGACAGCCGCAAATGAAGTTTTCTGCAACTCTATAAACCCATAGGGTCAAACTACGAGAAAATATCCACAAAATGGCCCGCTTCAATTTTTCCTCATTTCCCTTGTATAGCTCCCTTTCAATGTAAACGTAATCGGGCGTTTCCTAGTATCTGCTCCGATTCAGGCACGGACAGCGGCAAATGCAGTTTTCTGCAATTCTATAAACCCATAGGGTCAAACTACGAGAAAATATCAATAAAACGGCCCGCTTCAATTTTTCCCCATTTTCTTTGTATAGCTTCCTTTAGAGGTAAACGTAATCGGGCGACTCCTGGTATCTGCTCCGATTAAGGCACGGACAACCGCAAATGAAGTTTTCTGCTATTCTATAAACCCATAGGGTCAAACTACGAGAAAATATCCACAAAACGGCCCACTTCAATTTCTCCCCATTTTCCTTGTATACCTCCCTTTAGAGGTAAACGTAATCGGGCGCCTCCTGGTATCTGCTCCGATTCAGGCACGGACAGCCGCAAATCAAGTTTTCTGCAATTCTATAAACCCATAGGGTCAAACTACGAGAAAATATCCACAAAATGGCCCGCTTCAATTTTTCCCCATTTTCCTTGTATAGCTCCCTTTAGAGGTAAACGTAATCGGGCGTCCCCTGGTATCTGCTCCGATTCAGGCACGGACACCCCAAATGAACTTTTCTGTAATTCTATAAACGCATAGGGTCAAACTACGAGAAAATATCCACAAAACGGCCCACTTCAATTTCTCCCCATTTTTCTTGTACAACTCCCTTTAGAGGTAAACATAATCGTGCGTCCCCTGGTATCTGCTCCGATTCAGGCACGGACAGCCCCAAATGAACTTTTCTGCAATTCTATAAACCCATAGGGTCAAACTACGAGAAAATATCCATAAAATGGCCCGCTACAGTTTCTCCCCATTTTTCTTGTATAGCTCCCTTTAGAGGTAAAACGTAATCGGGCGTCCCCTGGTATATGCTCCGATTCAGGCACAGACAGCCGCAAATGAAGTTTTTTGCAACTCTATAAACCCATAGGGTCAAACTACGAGAAAATATCCACAAAACGGCCTACTTCAATTTTTCCTCATTTTCCTTGTATAGCTCCATTTCGAGGTAAACGTAATCGGGCGTCTCCTAGTATCTGCTCCGATTCAGGCACGGACAGCGGAAAATGAAGTTTTCTGCAATTCTATAAACCCATAGGGTCAAACTACGAGAAAATATCAATAAAACGACCCGCTTCAATTTTTCGCCATTTTCCTTGTATAGCTTCCTTTAGAGGTAAACGTAATCGGGCGTCTCCTGGTATCTGCTCCGATTAAGGCACGGACAACCGCAAATGAAGTTTTCTGCAATTCTATAAACCCATAGGGTCAAACTACGAGAAAATATCCACAAAACGGCCCACTTCAATTTCTCTCCATTTTCCTTGTATAGCTCCCTTTAGAGGTAAACGTAATCGGGCGCCTCCTGGTATCTTCTCCGATTCAGGCACGGACAGCCGCAAATCAAGTTTTCTGCAATTCTATAAACCCATATGGTCAAACTACGAGAAAATATCCACAAAATGGCCCGCTTCAATTTTTCCCCATTTTCCTTGTATAGCTCCCTTTAAAGGTAAACGTAATCGGGGGCCTCCTAGTATCTGCTCCGATTCAGGCACGGACAGCCCCAAATGAACTTTTCTGCAATTCTATACCATAGGGTCAAACTACGAGAAAATATCCACAAAACGGCCCACTTCAATTTCTCCCCATTTTCCTTGTATAGCTCCCTTTAGAGGTAAACGTAATCGGGCGCCTCCTAGTATCTGCTCCGATTCAGGCACGGACAGCCGTAAATGAATTTTTCTCCAACTCTATAAACCCATAGGGTCGAACTACGAGAAAATATCCATAAAACGGCCGGCTTCAATTTTCCCCATTTTCCTTGTATAGCTCCCTTTAGAGGTAAACGTAATCGGGCGTCCCCTGGTATCTGCTCCGATTCAGGCACGGACACCCCAAATGAACTTTTCTGCAATTCTATAAACCCATAGGGTCAAACTACGAGAAAATATCCATAAAATGGCCCGCTACAATTTCTCCCCATTTTTCTTGCATAGCTCCCTTTAGAGGTAAACGTAATCGGGCGTCCCCTGGTATATGCTCCGATTCAGGCACAGACAGCCGCAAATGAAGTTTTTTGCAATTCTATAAACCCATAGGGTCAAACTACGAGAAAGTATCCACAAAACGGCCCGCTTCAATTTCTCCCCATTTTCCTTGTATACCTCCCTTTAGAGGTAAACGTAATCGGGCGCCTCCTGGTATCTGCTCCGATTCAGGCACGGACAGCGGCAAATGAAGTTTTCTGCAATTCTATAAACCCATAGGGTCAAACTACGAGAAAATATCAATAAAACGGCCCGCTTCAATTTTTCCCCATTTTCCTTGTATAGCTCCCTTTAGAGGTAAACGTAATCAGGCACCTCCTAGTATCTGCTCCGATTCAGGAACGGACAACCGCAAATGAAGTTTTCTCCAACTCTATAAACCCATAGGGTCAAACTACGAGAAAATAACCACAAAACGGCCCGCTTCAATTTTTCCCCATTTTCCTTTTATAGCTCCCTTTAGAGGTAAACGTAATCGGGCGTCCCCTGGTATCTGCTCCGATTCAGGCACGGACACCCCAAATGAACTTTTCTATAATTCTATAAACCCATAGGGTCGAACTACGAGAAAATATCCACAAAACGGTCGGCTTCAATTTTTCCCCATTTTCCTTGTATAGCTCCCTTTAGAGGTAAACGTAATCGGGCGTCCCCTGGTATCTGCTCCGATTCAGGCACGGACACCCCAAATGAACTTTTCTGCAATTCTATAAACCCATAGGGTCAAACTACGAGAAAATATCCATAAAATGGCCCGCTACAATTTCTTCCCATTTTTCTTGCATAGCTCCCTTTAGAGGTAAACGTAATCGGGCGTCCCCTGGTATATGCTCCGATTCAGGCACAGACAGCCGCAAATGAAGTTTTTTGCAACTCTATAAACCCATAGGGTAAAACCACGAGAAAATATCCACAAAACGGCCCGCTTCAATTTTTTCTCATTTTCCTTGTATAGCTCCCTTTCAAGGTAAACGTAATCGGGCGTCTCCTAGTATCTGCTCCGATTCAGGCACGGACAGCGGAAAATGAAGTTTTCTGCAATTCTATAAACCCATAGGGTCAAACTACGAGAAAATATCAATAAAACGGCCCGCTTCAATTTTTCCCCATTTTCCTTGTATAGCTTCCTTTAGAGGTAAACGTAATCGGGCGACTCCTGGTATCTGCTCCGATTAAGGCACGGACAACCGCAAATGAAGTTTTCTGCAATTCTATAAACCCATAGGGTCAAACTACGAGAAAATATCCACAAAACGGCCCACTTCAATTTCTCCCCATTTTCCTTGTATAGCTCCCTTTAGAGGTAAACGTAATCGGGCGCCTCCTGGTATCTGCTCCGGTTCAGGCACGGACAACCGCAAATCAAGTTTTCTGCAATTCTATAAACCCATAGGGTCAAACTACGAGAAAATATCCACAAAACGGCCCGCTTCAATTTTTCCCCATTTTCCTTGTATAGCTCCCTTTAGAGGTAAACGTAATCGGGCACCTCCTAGTATCTGCTCCGATTCAGGCACGGACAACCGCAAATGAAGTTTTCTGCAACTCTATACACCCATAGAGTCAAACTACGAGAAAATAACCACAAAACGGCCCGCTTCAATTTTTCCCCATTTTCCTTGTATAGCTCCCTTTAGAGGTAAACGTAATCGGGCGTCCCCTGGTATCTGCTCCGATTCAGGCACGGACACCCCAAATGAACTTTTCTTTAATTCTATAAACCCATAGGGTCGAACTACGAGAAAATATCAACAAAACGGCCGGCTTCAATTTTTCCCCATTTTCCTTGTATAGCTCCCTTTAGAGGTAAACGTAATCGGGCGTCCCCTGGTATCTGCTCCGATTCAGGCACGGACACCCCAAATGAACTTTTCTGCAATTCTATAAACCCATAGGGTCAAACTACGAGAAAATATCCATAAAATGGCCCGCTACAATTTCTCCCCATTTTTCTTGCATAGCTCCCTTTAGAGGTAAACGTAATCGGGCGTCCCCTGGTATATGCTCCGATTCAGGCACAGACAGCCGCAAATGAAGTTTTTTGCAACTCTATAAACCCATAGGGTCAAACCACGAGAAAATATCCACAAAACGGCCCGCTTCAATGTTTTCTCATTTTCCTTGTATAGCTCCCTTTCGAGGTAAACGTAATCGAGCGTCTCCTAGTATCTGCTCCGATTCAGGCACGGACAGCCACAAATCAAGTTTTCTGCAATTCTATAAACCCATAGGGTCAAACTACGAGAAAATATCCACAAAACGGCCCGCTTCAATTTTTCCCCATTTTCCTTGTATAGCTCTCTTTAGAGGTAAACGTAATCGGGCACCTCCTAGTATCTGCTCGGATTCAGGCACGGACAACCGCAAATGAAGTTTTCTGCAACTCTATAAACCCATAGGGTCAAACTACGAGAAAATAACCACAAAACGGCCCGCTTCAATTTTTCCCCATTTTCCTTGTATAGCTCCCTTTAGAGGTAAACGTAATCGGGCGTCCCCTGGTATCTGCTCCGATTCAGGCACGGACACCCCAAATGAACTTTTCTATAATTCTATAAACCCATAAGGTCGAACTACGAGAAAATATCCACAAAACGGTCGGCTTCAATTTTTCCCCATTTTCCTTGTATAGCTCCCTTTAGAGGTAAACGTAATCGGGCGTCCCCTGGTATCTGCTCCGATTCAGGCACGGACACCCCAAATGAACTTTTCTGCAATTCAATAAACCCATAGGGTCAAACTACGAGAAAATATCCATAAAATGGCCCGCTACAATTTCTCCCCATTTTTCTTGCATAGCTCCCTTTAGAGGTAAACGTAATCGGGCATCCCCTGGTATATGCTCCGATTCAGGCACAGACAGCCGCAAATGAAGTTTTTTGCAACTCTATAAACCCATAGGGTCAAACCACGAGAAAATATCCACAAAACGGCCCGGTTCAATTTTTTCTCATTTTCCTTGTATAGCTCCCTTTCGAGGTAAATGTAATCGGGCGTCTCCTAGTATCTACTCCGATTCAGGCACGGACAGCGACAAATGAAGTTTTCTGCAATTCTATAAACCCATAGGGTCAAACTACGAGAAAATATCAATAAAACGGCCCGCTTCAATTTTTCCCCATTTTCCTTGTATAGCTTCCTTTAGAGGTAAACGTAATCGGGCGACTCCTGGTATCTGCTCCGATTAAGGCACGGACAACCGCAAATGAAGTTTTCTACAATTCTATAAAGCCATAGGGTCAAACTACGAGAAAATATCCACAAAACGGCCCGATTAAATTTTTCCCCATTTTCCTTGTATAGCTCCCTTTAGAGGTAAACGTAATCGGGCACCTCCTAGTATCTGCTCCGATTCAGGCACGGACAACCGCAAATGAAGTTTTCTGCAACTCTATAAACCCATAGGGTCAAACTATGAGAAAATAACCACAAAACGACCCACTTCAATTTTTCCCCATTTTCCTTGTATAGCTCCCTTTAGAGGTAAACGTAATCGGGCGTCCCCTGGTATCTGCTCCGATTCAGGCACGGACACCCCAAATGAACTTTTCTGTAATTCTATAAACCTATAGGGTCAAACTACGAGAAAATATCCACAAAATGGCCCGCTACAATTTCTCCCCATTTTCCTTGTATAGCTCCCTTTAGAGGTAAACGTAATCGGGCGTCCCCTGGTATCTGCTCCGATTCAGGTACAGACAGCCGCAAATGAAGTTTTCTGTAACTCTATAAACCCACAGGGTCAAACTACGAGAAAATATCCACAAAACGGCCCGCTTCAATTTTTCCTCATTTTCCTTGTATAACTCCCTTTCGAGGTAAACGTAATCGGGCGTCTCCTAGTTTCTGCTCCGATTCAGGCACAGACAGCCGCAAATGAAGTTTTCTGCAATTCTATAAACCCATAGGGTCAAACTACGAGAAAATATCAATTAAACGGCCCGCTTCAATTTTTCCCCATTTTCCTTGTATAGCTCCCTTTAGAGGTAAACGTAATCGGGCGTCTCCTTGTATCTGCTCCGATTAAGGCACGGACAACCGCAAATGAAGTTTTCTGCAATTCTATAAACCCATAGGGTCGAACTACGAGAAAATATCCACAAAACGGCCCACTTCAATTTCTCCTCATTTTTATAGCTCCCTTTAGAGGTAAACGTAATCGGGCGTCCCCTGGTATCTGCTCCGATTCAGGCACGGACAGCCCCAAATGAACTTTTCTGCAATTCTATAAACCCATAGGGTCAAACTACGAGAAAATATCCATAAAATGGCCCGCTACAATTTCTCCCCATTTTTCTTGCATAGCTCCCTTTAGAGGTAAACGTAATCGGGCGTCCCCTGGTATATGCTCCGATTCAGGCACAGACAGCCGCAAATGAAGTTTTTTGCAACTCTATAAACCCATAGGGTCAAACCACGAGAAAATATCCACAAAACGGCCCGCTTCAATTTTTTCTCATTTTTCTTGTATAGCTCCCTTTCGAGGTAAATGTAATCGGGCGTCTCCTATTATCTGCTCCGATTCAGGCACGGACAGCGACAAATGAAGTTTTCTGCAATTCTATAAACCCATAGGGTCAAACTACGAGAAAATATCAATAAAACGGCCCGCTTCAATTTTTCCCCATTTTCCTTGTATAGCTTCCTTTAGAGGTAAACGTAATCGGGCGACTCCTGGTATCTGCTCCGATTAAGGCACGGACAACCGCAAATGAAGTTTTCTGCAATTCTATAAACCCATAGGGTCAAACTACGAGAAAATATCCACAAAAAGGCCCACTTCAATTTCTCCCCATTTTCCTTGTATAGCTCCCTTTAGAGGTAAACGTAATCGGGCGCCTCCTGGTATCTACTCCGATTCAGGCACGGACAGCCGCAAATCAAGTTTTCTGCAATTCTATAAACCCATAGGGTCAAAATACGAGAAAATATCCACAAAACGGCCCGCTTCAATTTTTCCCCATTTTCCTTGTATAGCTCCCTTTAGAGGTAAACGTAATCGGGCACCTCCTAGTATCTGCTCCGATTCAGGCACGGACAACCGCAAATGAAGTTTTCTGCAACTCTATAAACCCATAGGGTCAAACTATGAGAAAATAACCACAAAACGACCCACTTCAATTTTTCCCCATTTTCCTTGTATAGCTCCCTTTAGAGGTAAACGTAATCGGGCGTCCCCTGGTATCTGCTCCGATTCAGGCACGGACACCCCAAATGAACTTTTCTGTAATTCTATAAACCTATAGGGTCAAACTACGAGAAAATATCCACAAAATGGCCCGCTACAATTTCTCCCCATTTTCCTTGTATAGCTCCCTTTAGAGGTAAACGTAATCGGGCGTCCCCTGGTATCTGCTCCGATTCAGGTACAGACAGCCGCAAATGAAGTTTTCTGTAACTCTATAAACCCACAGGGTCAAACTACGAGAAAATATCCACAAAACGGCCCGCTTCAATTTTTCCTCATTTTCCTTGTATAACTCCCTTTCGAGGTAAACGTAATCGGGCGTCTCCTAGTTTCTGCTCCGATTCAGGCACAGACAGCCGCAAATGAAGTTTTCTGCAATTCTATAAACCCATAGGGTCAAACTACGAGAAAATATCAATTAAACGGCCCGCTTCAATTTTTCCCCATTTTCCTTGTATAGCTCCCTTTAGAGGTAAACGTAATCGGGCGTCTCCTTGTATCTGCTCCGATTAAGGCACGGACAACCGCAAATGAAGTTTTCTGCAATTCTATAAACCCATAGGGTCGAACTACGAGAAAATATCCACAAAACGGCCCACTTCAATTTCTCCTCATTTTTATAGCTCCCTTTAGAGGTAAACGTAATCGGGCGTCCCCTGGTATCTGCTCCGATTCAGGCACGGACAGCCCCAAATGAACTTTTCTGCAATTCTATAAACCCATAGGGTCAAACTACGAGAAAATATCCATAAAATGGCCCGCTACAATTTCTCCCCATTTTTCTTGCATAGCTCCCTTTAGAGGTAAACGTAATCGGGCGTCCCCTGGTATATGCTCCGATTCAGGCACAGACAGCCGCAAATGAAGTTTTTTGCAACTCTATAAACCCATAGGGTCAAACCACGAGAAAATATCCACAAAACGGCCCGCTTCAATTTTTTCTCATTTTTCTTGTATAGCTCCCTTTCGAGGTAAATGTAATCGGGCGTCTCCTATTATCTGCTCCGATTCAGGCACGGACAGCGACAAATGAAGTTTTCTGCAATTCTATAAACCCATAGGGTCAAACTACGAGAAAATATCAATAAAACGGCCCGCTTCAATTTTTCCCCATTTTCCTTGTATAGCTTCCTTTAGAGGTAAACGTAATCGGGCGACTCCTGGTATCTGCTCCGATTAAGGCACGGACAACCGCAAATGAAGTTTTCTGCAATTCTATAAACCCATAGGGTCAAACTACGAGAAAATATCCACAAAAAGGCCCACTTCAATTTCTCCCCATTTTCCTTGTATAGCTCCCTTTAGAGGTAAACGTAATCGGGCGCCTCCTGGTATCTACTCCGATTCAGGCACGGACAGCCGCAAATCAAGTTTTCTGCAATTCTATAAACCCATAGGGTCAAAATACGAGAAAATATCCACAAAACGGCCCGCTTCAATTTTTCCCCATTTTCCTTGTATAGCTCCCTTTAGAGGTAAACGTAATCGGGCACCTCCTAGTATCTGCTCCGATTCAGGCACGGACAACCGCAAATGAAGTTTTCTGCAACTCTATAAACCCATAGGGTCAAACTATGAGAAAATAACCACAAAACGGCCCGCTTCAATTTTTCCCCATTTTCCTTGTATAGCTCCGTTTAGAGGTAAACGTAATCGGGCGTCCCCTGGTATCTGCTCCGATTCAGGCACGGACACCCCAAATGAACTTTTCTGTAATTCTATAAACCCATAGGGTCAAACTACGAGAAAATATCCACAAAATGGCCCGCTACAATTTCTCCCCATTTTCCTTGTATAGCTCCCTTTAGAGGTAAACGTAATCGGGCGTCCCCTGGTATATGCTCCGATTCAGGCACAGACAACCGCAAATGAAGTTTTTTGCAACTCTATAAACCCATAGGGTCAAACCACGAGAAAATATCCACAAAACGGCCCGCTTCAATGTTTTCTCATTTTCCTTGTATAGCTCCCTTTCGAGGTAAACGTAATCGGGCGTCTCCTAGTATCTGCTCCGATTCAGGCACGGACAGCCGCAAATCAAGTTTTCTGCAATTCTATAAACCCATAGGGTCAAACTACGAGAAAATATCCACAAAATGGCCCGCTTTAATTTTTCCCCATTTTCCTTGTATAGCTCCCTATAGAGGTAAACGTAATCGAGCACCTCCTAGTATCTGCTCGGATTCAGGCACGGACAACCGCAAATGAAGTTTTCTGCAACTCTATAAACCCATAGGGTCAAACTACGAGAAAATAACCACAAAACGGCCCGCTTCAATTTTTCCCCATTTTCCTTGTATAGCTCCCTTTAGAGGTAAACGTAATCGGGCGTCCCCTGGTATCTGCTCCGATTCAGGCACGGACACCCCAAATGAACTTTTCTATAATTCTATAAACCCATAGGGTCGAACTACGAGAAAATATTCACAAAACGGTCGGCTTCAATTTTTCCCCATTTTCCTTGTATAGCTCCCTTTAGAGGTAAACGTAATCGGGCGTCCCCTGGTATCTGCTCCGATTCAGGCACGGACACCCCAAATGAACTTTTCTGCAATTCAATAAACCCATAGGGTCAAACTACGAGAAAATATCCATAAAATGGCCCGCTACAATTTCTCCCCATTTTTCTTGCATAGCTCCCTTCAGAGGTAAACGTAATCGGGCGTCCCCTGGTATATGCTCCGATTCAGGCACAGACAGCCGCAAATGAAGTTTTTTGCAACTCTATAAACCCATAGGGTCAAACCACGAGAAAATATCCACAAAACGGCCCGTTTCAATTTTTTCTCATTTTCCTTGTATAGCTCCCTTTCGAGGTAAATGTAATCGGGCGTCTCCTAGTATCTGCTCCGATTCAGGCACGGACAGCGGCAAATGAAGTTTTCTGCAATTCTATAAACCCATAGGGTCAAACTACGAGAAAATATCAATAAAACGGCCCGCTTCAATTTTTCCCCATTTTCCTTGTATAGCTTCCTTTAGAGGTAAACGTAATCGGGCGACTCCTGGTATCTGCTCCGATTAAGGCACGGACAACCGCAAATGAAGTTTTCTACAATTCTATAAACCCATAGGGTCAAACTACGAGAAAATATCCACAAAACGGCCCGCTTCAATTTTTTCCCATTTTCCTTGTATAGCTCCCTTTAGAGGTAAACGTAATCGGGCACCTCCTAGTATCTGCTCCGATTCAGGCACGGACAACCGCAAATGAAGTTTTCTGCAACTCTATAAACCCATAGGGTCAAACTATGAGAAAATAACCACAAAACGGCCCGCTTCAATTTTTCCCCATTTTCCTTGTATAGCTCCCTTTAGAGGTAAACGTAATCGGGCGTCCCCTGGTATCTGCTCCGATTCAGGCACGGACACCCCAAATGAACTTTTCTGTAATTCTATAAACCTATAGGGTCAAACTACGAGAAAATATCCACAAAATGGTCCGCTACAATTTCTCCCCATTTTCCTTGTATAGCTCCCTTTAGAGGTAAACGTAATCGGGCGTCCCCTGGTATCTGCTCCGATTCAGGTACAGACAGCCGCAAATGAAGTTTTCTGTAACTCTATAAACCCACAGGGTCAAACTACGAGAAAATATCCACAAAACGGCCCGCTTCAATTTTTCCTCATTTTCCTTGTATAACTCCCTTTCGAGGTAAACGTAATCGGGCGTCTCCTAGTTTCTGCTCCGATTCAGGCACGGACAGCCGCAAATGAAGTTTTCTGCAATTCTATAAACCCATAGGGTCAAACTATGAGAAAATATCAATAAAACGGCCCGCTTCAATTTTTCCCCATTTTCCTTGTATAGCTCCCTTTAGAGGTAAACGTAATCGGGCGTCTCCTTGTATCTGCTCCGATTAAGGCACGGACAACCGCAAATGAAGTTTTCTGCAATTCTATAAACCCATAGGGTCGAACTACGAGAAAATATCCACAAAACGGCCCACTTCAATTTCTCCTCATTTTTATAGCTCCCTTTAGAGGTAAACGTAATCGGGCGTCCCCTGGTATTTGCTCCGATTCAGGCACGGACAGCCCCAAATGAACTTTTCTGCAATTCTATAAACCCATAGGGTCAAACTACGAGAAAATATCCATAAAATGGCCCGCTACAATTTCTCCCCATTTTTCTTGCATAGCTCCCTTCAGAGGTAAACGTAATCGGGCGTCCCCTGGTATATGCTCCGATTCAGGCACAGACAGCCGCAAATGAAGTTTTTTGCAACTCTATAAACCCATAGGGTCAAACCACGAGAAAATATCCACAAAACGGCCCGGTTCAATTTTTTCTCATTTTCCTTGTATAGCTCCCTTTCGAGGTAAATGTAATCGGGCGTCTCCTAGTATCTGCTCCGATTCAGGCACGGACAGCGGCAAATGAAGTTTTCTGCAATTCTATAAACCCATAGGGTCAAACTACGAGAAAATATCAATAAAACGGCCCGCTTCAATTTTTCCCCATTTTCCTTGTATAGCTTCCTTTAGAGGTAAACGTAATCGGGCGACTCCTGGTATCTGCTCCGATTAAGGCACGGACAACCGCAAATGAAGTTTTCTACAATTCTATAAACCCATAGGGTCAAACTACGAGAAAATATCCACAAAACGGCCCGCTTCAATTTTTCCCCATTTTCCTTGTATAGCTCCCTTTAGAGGTAAACGTAATCGGGCACCTCCTAGTATCTGCTCCGATTCAGGCACGGACAACCGCAAATGAAGTTTTCTGCAACTCTATAAACCCATAGGGTCAAACTATGAGAAAATAACCACAAAACGGCCCGCTTCAATTTTTCCCCATTTTCCTTGTATAGCTCCCTTTAGAGGTAAACGTAATCGGGCGTCCCCTGGTATCTGCTCCGATTCAGGCACGGACACCCCAAATGAACTTTTCTGTAATTCTATAAACCTATAGGGTCAAACTACGAGAAAATATCCACAAAATGGTCCGCTACAATTTCTCCCCATTTTCCTTGTATAGCTCCCTTTAGAGGTAAACGTAATCGGGCGTCCCCTGGTATCTGCTCCGATTCAGGTACAGACAGCCGCAAATGAAGTTTTCTGTAACTCTATAAACCCACAGGGTCAAACTACGAGAAAATATCCACAAAACGGCCCGCTTCAATTTTTCCTCATTTTCCTTGTATAACTCCCTTTCGAGGTAAACGTAATCGGGCGTCTCCTAGTTTCTGCTCCGATTCAGGCACGGACAGCCGCAAATGAAGTTTTCTGCAATTCTATAAACCCATAGGGTCAAACTATGAGAAAATATCAATAAAACGGCCCGCTTCAATTTTTCCCCATTTTCCTTGTATAGCTCCCTTTAGAGGTAAACGTAATCGGGCGTCTCCTTGTATCTGCTCCGATTAAGGCACGGACAACCGCAAATGAAGTTTTCTGCAATTCTATAAACCCATAGGGTCGAACTACGAGAAAATATCCACAAAACGGCCCACTTCAATTTCTCCTCATTTTTATAGCTCCCTTTAGAGGTAAACGTAATCGGGCGTCCCCTGGTATTTGCTCCGATTCAGGCACGGACAGCCCCAAATGAACTTTTCTGCAATTCTATAAACCCATAGGGTCAAACTACGAGAAAATATCCATAAAATGGCCCGCTACAATTTCTCCCCATTTTTCTTGCATAGCTCCCTTTAGAGGTAAACGTAATCGGGCGTCCCCTGGTATATGCTCCGATTCAGGCACAGACAGCCGCAAATGAAGTTTTTTGCAACTCTATAAACCCATAGGGTCAAACCACGAGAAAATATCCACAAAACGGCCCGCTTCAATTTTTTCTCATTTTCCTTGTATAGCTCCCTTTCGAGGTAAATGTAATCGGGCGTCTCCTATTATCTGCTCCGATTCAGGCACGGACAGCGGCAAATGAAGTTTTCTGCAATTCTATAAACCCATAGGGTCAAACTACGAGAAAATATCAATAAAACGGCCCGCTTCAATTTTTCCCCATTTTCCTTGTATAGCTTCCTTTAGAGGTAAACGTAATCGGGCGACTCCTAGTATCTGCTCCGATTAAGGCACGGACAACCGCAAATGAAGTTTTCTGCAATTCTATAAACCCATAGGGTCAAACTACGAGAAAATATCCACAAAAAGGCCCACTTCAATTTCTCCCCATTTTCCTTGTATAGCTCCCTTTAGAGGTAAACGTAATCGGGCGCCTCCTGGTATCTGCTCCGATTCAGGCACGGACAGCCGCAAATCAAGTTTTCTGCAATTCTATAAACCCATAGGGTCAAACTACGAGAAAATATCCACAAAACGGCCCGCTTCAATTTTTCCCCATTTTCCTTGTATAGCTCCCTTTAGAGGTAAACGTAATCGGGCACCTCCTAGTATCTGCTCCGATTCAGGCACGGACAACCGCAAATGAAGTTTTCTGCAACTCAATAAACCCATAGGGTCAAACTATGAGAAAATAACCACAAAACGGCCCGCTTCAATTTTTCCCCATTTTCCTTGTATAGCTCCGTTTAGAGGTAAACGTAATCGGGCGTCCCCTGGTATCTGCTCCGATTCAGGCACGGACACCCCAAATGAACTTTTCTGTAATTCTATAAACCCATAGGGTCAAACTACGAGAAAATATCCACAAAATGGCCCGCTACAATTTCTCCCCATTTTCCTTGTATAGCTCCCTTTAGAGGTAAACGTAATCGGGCGTCCCCTGGTATCTGCTCCGATTCAGGTACAGACAGCCGCAAATGAAGTTTTCTGTAACTCTATAAACCCACAGGGTCAAACTACGAGAAAATATCCACAAAACGGCCCGCTTCAATTTTTCCTCATTTTCCTTGTATAACTCCCTTTCGAGGTAAACGTAATCGGGCGTCTCCTAGTTTCTGCTCCGATTCAGGCACGGACAGCCGCAAATGAAGTTTTCTGCAATTCTATAAACCCATAGGGTCAAACTACGAGAAAATATCAATAAAACGGCCTGGTTCAATTTTTCCCCATTTTCCTTGTATAGCTCCCTTTAGAGGTAAACGTAATCGGGCGTCTCCTTGTATCTGCTCCGATTAAGGCACGGACAACCGCAAATGAAGTTTTCTACAATTCTATAAACCCATAGGGTCGAACTACGAGAAAATATCCACAAAACGGCCCACTTCAATTTCTCCCCATTTTTATAGCTCCCTTTAGAGGTAAACGTAATCGGGCGTCCCCTGGTATCTGCTCCGATTCAGGCACGGACAGCCCCAAATGAACTTTGATGCAATTCTATAAACCCATAGGGTCAAACTACGAGAAAATATCCATAAAATGGCCCGCTACAATTTCTCCCCATTTTTCTTGCATAGCTCCCTTTAGAGGTAAACGTAATCGGGCGTCCCCTGGTATATGCTCCGATTCAGGCACAGACAGCCGCAAATGAAGTTTTTTGCAACTCTATAAACCCATAGGGTCAAACCACGAGAAAATATCCAAAAAACGGCCCGCTTCAATTTTTTCTCATTTTCCTTGTATAGCTCCCTTTCGAGGTAAATGTAATCGGGCGTCTCCTAGTATCTGCTCCGATTCAGGCACGGACAGCGGCAAATGATGTTTTCTGCAATTCTATAAACCCATAGGGTCAAACTACCAGAAAATATCAATAAAACGGCCCGCTTCAATTTTTCCCCATTTTCCTTGTATAGCTTCCTTTAGAGGTAAACGTAATCGGGCGACTCCTGGTATCTGCTCCGATTAAGGCACGGACAACCGCAAATGAAGTTTTCTGCAATTCTATAAACCCATAGGGTCAAACTACGAGAAAATATCCACAAAACGGCCCACTTCAATTTCTCCCCATTTTCCTTGTATAGCTCCCTTTAGAGGTAAACGTAATCGGGCGCCTCCTGGTATCCGCTCCGATTCAGGCACGGACAGCCGCAAATCAAGTTTTCTGCAATTCTATAAACCCATAGGGTCAAACTACGAGAAAATATCAATAAAACGGCCCGCTTCAATTTTTCCCCATTTTCCTTGTATAGCTCCCTTTAGAGGTAAACGTAATCGGGCGTCTCCTTGTATCTGCTCCGATTAAGGCACGGACAACCGCAAATGAAGTTTTCTGCAATTCTATAAACCCATAGGGTCGAACTACGAGAAAATATCCACAAAACGGCCCACTTCAATTTCTCCTCATTTTTATAGCTCCCTTTAGAGGTAAACGTAATCGGGCGTCCCCTGGTATCTGCTCCGATTCAGGCACGGACAGCCCCAAATGAACTTTTCTGCCATTCTATAAACCCATAGGGTCAAACTACGAGAAAATATCCATAAAATGGCCCGCTACAATTTCTCCCCATTTTTCTTGCATAGCTCCCTTTAGAGGTAAACGTAATCGGGCGTCCCCTGGTATATGCTCCGATTCAGGCACAGACAGCCGCAAATGAAGTTTTTTGCAACTCTATAAACCCATAGGGTCAAACCACGAGAAAATATCCACAAAACGGCCCGCTTCAATTTTTTCTCATTTTCCTTGTATAGCTCCCTTTCGAGGTAAATGTAATCGGGCGTCTCCTATTATCTGCTCCGATTCAGGCACGGACAGCGGCAAATGAAGTTTTCTGCAATTCTATAAACCCATAGGGTCAAACTACGAGAAAATATCAATAAAACGGCCCGCTTCAATTTTTCCCCATTTTCCTTGTATAGCTTCCTTTAGAGGTAAACGTAATCGGGCGACTCCTAGTATCTGCTCCGATTAAGGCACGGACAACCGCAAATGAAGTTTTCTGCAATTCTATAAACCCATAGGGTCAAACTACGAGAAAATATCCACAAAAAGGCCCACTTCAATTTCTCCCCATTTTCCTTGTATAGCTCCCTTTAGAGGTAAACGTAATCGGGCGCCTCCTGGTATCTGCTCCGATTCAGGCACGGACAGCCGCAAATCAAGTTTTCTGCAATTCTATAAACCCATAGGGTCAAACTACGAGAAAATATCCACAAAACGGCCCGCTTCAATTTTTCCCCATTTTCCTTGTATAGCTCCCTTTAGAGGTAAACGTAATCGGGCACCTCCTAGTATCTGCTCCGATTCAGGCACGGACAACCGCAAATGAAGTTTTCTGCAACTCAATAAACCCATAGGGTCAAACTATGAGAAAATAACCACAAAACGGCCCGCTTCAATTTTTCCCCATTTTCCTTGTATAGCTCCGTTTAGAGGTAAACGTAATCGGGCGTCCCCTGGTATCTGCTCCGATTCAGGCACGGACACCCCAAATGAACTTTTCTGTAATTCTATAAACCCATAGGGTCAAACTACGAGAAAATATCCACAAAATGGCCCGCTACAATTTCTCCCCATTTTCCTTGTATAGCTCCCTTTAGAGGTAAACGTAATCGGGCGTCCCCTGGTATCTGCTCCGATTCAGGTACAGACAGCCGCAAATGAAGTTTTCTGTAACTCTATAAACCCACAGGGTCAAACTACGAGAAAATATCCACAAAACGGCCCGCTTCAATTTTTCCTCATTTTCCTTGTATAACTCCCTTTCGAGGTAAACGTAATCGGGCGTCTCCTAGTTTCTGCTCCGATTCAGGCACGGACAGCCGCAAATGAAGTTTTCTGCAATTCTATAAACCCATAGGGTCAAACTACGAGAAAATATCAATAAAACGGCCTGGTTCAATTTTTCCCCATTTTCCTTGTATAGCTCCCTTTAGAGGTAAACGTAATCGGGCGTCTCCTTGTATCTGCTCCGATTAAGGCACGGACAACCGCAAATGAAGTTTTCTACAATTCTATAAACCCATAGGGTCGAACTACGAGAAAATATCCACAAAACGGCCCACTTCAATTTCTCCCCATTTTTATAGCTCCCTTTAGAGGTAAACGTAATCGGGCGTCCCCTGGTATCTGCTCCGATTCAGGCACGGACAGCCCCAAATGAACTTTTCTGCAATTCTATAAACCCATAGGGTCAAACTACGAGAAAATATCCATAAAATGGCCCGCTACAATTTCTCCCCATTTTTCTTGCATAGCTCCCTTTAGAGGTAAACGTAATCGGGCGTCCCCTGGTATATGCTCCGATTCAGGCACAGACAGCCGCAAATGAAGTTTTTTGCAACTCTATAAACCCATAGGGTCAAACCACGAGAAAATATCCAAAAAACGGCCCGCTTCAATTTTTTCTCATTTTCCTTGTATAGCTCCCTTTCGAGGTAAATGTAATCGGGCGTCTCCTAGTATCTGCTCCGATTCAGGCACGGACAGCGGCAAATGATGTTTTCTGCAATTCTATAAACCCATAGGGTCAAACTACCAGAAAATATCAATAAAACGGCCCGCTTCAATTTTTCCCCATTTTCCTTGTATAGCTTCCTTTAGAGGTAAACGTAATCGGGCGACTCCTGGTATCTGCTCCGATTAAGGCACGGACAACCGCAAATGAAGTTTTCTGCAATTCTATAAACCCATAGGGTCAAACTACGAGAAAATATCCACAAAACGGCCCACTTCAATTTCTCCCCATTTTCCTTGTATAGCTCCCTTTAGAGGTAAACGTAATCGGGCGCCTCCTGGTATCCGCTCCGATTCAGGCACGGACAGCCGCAAATCAAGTTTTCTGCAATTCTATAAACCCATAGGGTCAAACTACGAGAAAATATCAATAAAACGGCCCGCTTCAATTTTTCCCCATTTTCCTTGTATAGCTCCCTTTAGAGGTAAACGTAATCGGGCGTCTCCTTGTATCTGCTCCGATTAAGGCACGGACAACCGCAAATGAAGTTTTCTGCAATTCTATAAACCCATAGGGTCGAACTACGAGAAAATATCCACAAAACGGCCCACTTCAATTTCTCCTCATTTTTATAGCTCCCTTTAGAGGTAAACGTAATCGGGCGTCCCCTGGTATCTGCTCCGATTCAGGCACGGACAGCCCCAAATGAACTTTTCTGCCATTCTATAAACCCATAGGGTCAAACTACGAGAAAATATCCATAAAATGGCCCGCTACAATTTCTCCCCATTTTTCTTGCATAGCTCCCTTTAGAGGTAAACGTAATCGGGCGTCCCCTGGTATATGCTCCGATTCAGGCACAGACAGCCGCAAATGAAGTTTTTTGCAACTCTATAAACCCATAGGGTCAAACCACGAGAAAATATCCACAAAACGGCCCGCTTCAATTTTTTCTCATTTTCCTTGTATAGCTCCCTTTCGAGGTAAATGTAATCGGGCGTCTCCTATTATCTGCTCCGATTCAGGCACGGACAACGGCAAATGAAGTTTTCTGCAATTCTATAAACCCATAGGGTCAAACTATGAGAAAATATCAATAAAACGGCCCGCTTCAATTTTTCCCCATTTTCCTTGTATAGCTTCCTTTAGAGGTAAACGTAATCGGGCGACTCCTGGTATCTGCTCCGATTAAGGCACGGACAACCGCAAATGAAGTTTTCTGCAATTCTATAAACCCATAGGGTCAAACTACGAGAAAATATCCACAAAAAGGCCCACTTCAATTTCTCCCCATTTTCCTTGTATAGCTCCCTTTAGAGGTAAACGTAATCGAGCGCCTCCTGGTATCTGCTCCGATTCAGGCACGGACAGCCGTAAATCAAGTTTTCTGCAATTCTATAAACCCATAGGGTCAAACTACGAGAAAATATCCACAAAACGGCCCGCTTCAATTTTTCCCCATTTTCCTTGTATAGCTCCCTTTAGAGGTAAACGTAATCGGGCACCTCCTAGTATCTGCTCCGATTCAGGCACGGACAACCGCAAATGAAGTTTTCTGCAACTCTATAAACCCATAGGGTCAAACTATGAGAAAATAACCACAAAACGGCCCGCTTCAATTTTTCCCCATTTTACTTGTATAGCTCCCTTTAGAGGTAAACGTAATCGGGCGTCCCCTGGTATCTGCTCCGATTCAGGCACGGACACCCCAAATGAACTTTTCTGTAATTCTATAAACCGATAGGGTCAAACTACGAGAAAATATCCACAAAATGGCCCGCTACAATTTCTCCCCATTTTCCTTATATAGCTCCCTTTAGAGGTAAACGTAATCGGGCGTCCCCTGGTATCTGCTCCGATTCAGGTACAGACAGCCGCAAATGAAGTTTTCTGTAACTCTATAAACCCACAGGGTCAAACTACGAGAAAATATCCACAAAACGGCCCGCTTCAATTTTTCCTCATTTTCCTTGTATAACTCCCTTTTGAGGTAAACGTAATCGGGCGTCTCCTAGTTTCTGCTCCGATTCAGGCACGGACAGCCGCAAATGAAGTTTTCTGCAATTCTATAAACCCATAGGGTCAAACTACGAGAAAATATCAATAAAACGGCCCGCTTCAATTTTTCCCCATTTTCCTTGTATAGCTCCCTTTAGAGGTAAACGTAATCGGGTGTCTCCTTGTATCTGCTCCGATTAAGGCACGGACAACCGCAAATGAAGTTTTCTACAATTCTATAAACCCATAGGGTCGAACTTCGAGAAAATATCCACAAAACGGCCCACTTCAATTTCTCCCCATTTTTATAGCTCACTTTAGAGGTAAACGTAATCGGGCGTCCCCTGGTATCTGCTCCGATTCAGGCACGGACAGCCCCAAATGAACTTTTCTGCAATTCTATAAACCCATAGGGTCAAACTACGAGAAAATATCCATCAAATGGCCCGCTACAATTTCTCCCCATTTTTCTTGCATAGCTCCCTTTAGAGGTAAATGTAATCGGGCGTCCCCTGGTATATGCTCCGATTCAGGCACAGACAGCCGCAAATGAAGTTTTTTGCAACTCTATAAACCCATAGGGTCAAACCACGAGAAAATATCAAAAAAACGGCCCGCTTCAATTTTTTCTCATTTTCCTTGTATAGCTCCCTTTCGAGGTAAA
The DNA here is from genome assembly GCA_030848705.1 of Heracleum sosnowskyi. Lineage (NCBI taxonomy): Eukaryota > Viridiplantae > Streptophyta > Magnoliopsida > Apiales > Apiaceae > Heracleum > Heracleum sosnowskyi. The sequence continues at coordinate 64,807,146 of CM061244.1, read as the reverse complement.
TATAATCGGGCGTCTCCTAGTATCTGCTTCGATTCAGGCACGGACAGCGGCAAATGATGTTTTCTGCAATTCTATAAACCCATAGGGTCAAACTACGAGAAAATATCAATAAAACGGCCCGCTTCAATTTTTCCCCATTTTCCTTGTATAGCTTCCTTTAGAGGTAAACGTAATCGGGCGACTCCTGGTATCTGCTCCGATTAAGGCACAGACAACCGCAAATGAAGTTTTCTGCAATTCTATAAACCCATAGGGTCAAACTACGAGAAAATATCCACAAAACGGCCCACTTCAATTTCTCCCCATTTTCCTTGTATAGCTCCCTTTAGAGGTAAACGTAATCGGGCGCCTCCTGGTATCTGCTCCGATTCAGGCACGGATAGCCGCAAATCAAGTTTTCTGCAATTCTATAAACCCAAAGGGTCAAACTACGAGAAAATATCCACAAAACGGCCCACTTCAATTTTTCCCCATTTTCCTTGTATAGCTCCCTTTAGAGGTAAACGTAATCGGGCACCTCCTAGTATCTGCTCCGATTCAGGTACGGACAACCGCAAATGAAGTTTTCTGCAACTCTATAAACCCATAGGGTCAAACTATGAGAAAATAACCACAAAACGGCCCGCTTCAATTTTTCCCCATTTTCCTTGTATAGCTCCCTTTAGAGGTAAACGTAATCGGGCGTCCCCTGGTATCTGCTCCGATTCAGGCACGGACACCCCAAATGAACTTTTCTGTAATTCTATAAACCCATAGGGTCAAACTACGAGAAAATATCCACAAAATGGCCCGCTACAATTTCTCCCCATTTTCCTTGTATAGCTCACTTTAGAGGTAAACGTAATCGGGCGTCCCCTGGTATCTGCTCCGATTCAGGTACAGACAGCCGCAAATGAAGTTTTCTGTAACTCTATAAACCCACAGGGTCAAACTACGAGAAAATATCCACAAAACGGCCCGCTTCAATTTTTCCTCATTTTCCTTGTATAACTCCCTTTCGAGGTAAACGTAATCGGGCGTCTCCTAGTTTCTGCTCCGATTCAGGCACGGACAGCCGCAAATGAAGTTTTCTGCAATTCTATAAACCCATAGGGTCAAACTACGAGAAAATATCAATAAAACGGCCCGCTTCAATTTTTCCCCATTTTCCTTGTATAGCTCCCTTTAGAGGTAAACGTAATCGGGCGTCTCCTTGTATCTGCTCCGATTAAGGCACGGACAACCGCAAATGAAGTTTTCTGCAATTCTATAAACCCATAGGGTCGAACTACGAGAAAATATCCACAAAACGGGCCACTTCAATTTCTCCCCATTTTTATAGCTCCCTTTAGAGGTAAACGTAATCGGGCGTCCCCTGGTATCTGCTCCGATTCAGGCACGGACAGCCCCAAATGAACATTTCTGCAATTCTATAAACCCATAGTGTCAAACTACGAGAAAATATCAATAAAATGGCCCGCTTAAATTTTTCCCCGTTTTCCTTGTATAGCTCCATTTAGAGGTAAACGTAATCGGGCGTCTCCAAGTATCTGCTCCGATTCAGGCACGGACAGCCGCAATTGAAGTTTTCTGCAATTTTATAAACCCATGGGGTCAAACTACGAGAAAATATCAATAAAACGGCCCGCTTCAATTTTTCCCCATTTTCCTTGTATAGCTCCCTTTAAAGGTAAACGTAATCGGGCGTCTCCTTGTATCTTCTCCGATTAAGGCACGGACAACCGCAAATGAAATTTTCTGCAATTCTATAAACCCATAGGGTCGAACTACGAGAAAATATCCACAAAACGGCCCACTTCAATTTCTCCTCATTTTTATAGCTCCCTTTAGAGGTAAACGTAATCGGGCGTCCCCTGGTATCTGCTCCGATTCAGGCACGGACAGCCCCAAATGAACTTTTCTGCAATTCTATAAACCCATAGGGTCAAACTACGAGAAAATATCCATAAAATGGCCCGCTACAATTTCTCCCCATTTTTCTTGCATAGCTCCCTTTAGAGGTAAACATAATCGGGCGTCCCCTGGTATATGCTCCGATTCAGGCACAGACAGCCGCAAATGAAGTTTTTTGCAACTCTATAAACCCATAGGGTCAAACCACGAGAAAATATCCACAAAACGGCCCGCTTCAATTTTTTCTCATTTTCCTTGTATAGCTCCCTTTCGAGGTAAATGTAATCGGGCGTCTCCTAGTATCTGCTCCGATTCAGGCACGGACAGCGGCAAATGAAGTTTTCTGCAATTCTATAAACCCATAGGGTCAAACTACGAGAAAATATCAATAAAACGGCCCGCTTCAATTTTTCCCCATTTTCCTTGTATAGCTTCCTTTAGAGGTAAACGTAATCGGGCGACTCCTGGTATCTGCTCCGATTAAGGCACGGACAACCGCAAATGAAGTTTTCTGCAATTCTATAAACCCATAGGGTCAAACTACGAGAAAATATCCACAAAAAGGCCCACTTCAATTTCTCCCCATTTTCCTTGTATAGCTCCCTTTAGAGGTAAACGTAATCGGGCGCCTCCTGGTATCTGCTCCGATTCAGGCACGGACAGCCGCAAATCAAGTTTTCTGCAATTCTATAAACCCATAGGGTCAAACTACGAGAAAATATCCACAAAACGGTCCGCTTCAATTTTTCCCCATTTTCCTTGTATAGCTCCCTTTAGAGGTAAACGTAATCGGGCACCTCCTAGTATCTGCTCCGATTCAGGCACGGACAACCGTAAATGAAGTTTTCTGCAACTCTATAAACCCATAGGGTCAAACTATGAGAAAATAACCACAAAACGGCCCGCTTCAATTTTTCCCCATTTTCCTTGTATAGCTCCCTTTAGAGGTAAACGTAATCGGGCGTCCCCTAGTATCTGCTCCGATTCAGGCACGGACACCCCAAATGAAGTTTTCTGTAATTCTATAAACCCATAGGGTCAAACTACGAGAAAATATCCACAAAATGGCCCGCTACAATTTCTCCCCATTTTCCTTATATAGCTCCCTTTAGAGGTAAACGTAATCGGGCGTCCCCTGGTATCTGCTCCGATTCAGGTACAGACAGCCGCACATGAAGTTTTCTGTAACTCTATAAACCCACAGGGTCAAACTACGAGAAAATATCCACAAAATGGCCCGCTTCAATTTTTCCTCATTTTCCTTGTATAACTCCCTTTTGAGGTAAACGTAATCGGGCGTCTCCTAGTTTCTGCTCCGATTCAGGCACGGACAGCCGCAAATGAAGTTTTCTGCAATTCTATAAACCCATTGGGTCAAACTACGAGAAAATATCAATAAAACGGCCCGCTTCAATTTTTCCCCATTTTCCTTGTATAGCTCCCTTTAGAGGTAAACGTAATCGGGCGTCTCCTTGTATCTGCTCCGATTAAGGCACGGACAACCGCAAATGAAGTTTTCTACAATTCTATAAACCCATAGGGTCGAACTTCGAGAAAATATCCACAAAACGGCCCACTTCAATTTCTCCCCATTTTTATAGCTCCCTTTAGAGGTAAACATAATCGGGCGTCCCCTGGTATCTGCTCCGATTCAGGCACGGACAGCCCCAAATGAACTTTTCTGCAATTCTATAAACCCATAGGGTCAAACTACGAGAAAATATCCATAAAATGGCCCGCTACAATTTCTCCCCATTTTTCTTGCATAGCTCCCTTTAGAGGTAAACGTAATCGGGCGTCCCCTGGTATATGCTCCGATTGAGGCACAGACAGCCGCAAATGAAGTTTTTTGCAACTCTATAAACCCATAGGGTCAAACCACGAGAAAATATCCAAAAAACGGCCCGCTTCAATTTTTTCTCATTTTCCTTGTATAGCTCCCTTTCGAGGTAAATGTAATCGGGCGACTCCTAGTATCTGCTTCGATTCAGGCACGGACAGCGGCAAATGATGTTTTCTGCAATTCTATAAACCCATAGGGTCAAACTACGAGAAAATATCAATAAAACGGCCCGCTTCAATTTTTCCCCATTTTCCTTGTATAGCTTCCTTTAGAGGTAAACGTAATCGGGCGACTCCTGGTATCTGCTCCGATTAAGGCACAGACAACCGCAAATGAAGTTTTCTGCAATTCTATAAACCCATAGGGTCAAACTACGAGAAAATATCCACAAAACGGCCCACTTCAATTTCTCCCCATTTTCCTTGTATAGCTCCCTTTAGAGGTAAACGTAATCGGGCGCCTCCTGGTATCTGCTCCGATTCAGGCACGGATAGCCGCAAATCAAGTTTTCTGCAATTCTATAAACCCAAAGGGTCAAACTACGAGAAAATATCCACAAAACGGCCCACTTCAATTTTTCCCCATTTTCCTTGTATAGCTCCCTTTAGAGGTAAACGTAATCGGGCACCTCCTAGTATCTGCTCCGATTCAGGTACGGACAACCGCAAATGAAGTTTTCTGCAACTCTATAAACCCATAGGGTCAAACTATGAGAAAATAACCACAAAACGGCCCGCTTCAATTTTTCCCCATTTTCCTTGTATAGCTCCCTTTAGAGGTAAACGTAATCGGGCGTCCCCTGGTATCTGCTCCGATTCAGGCACGGACACCCCAAATGAACTTTTCTGTAATTCTATAAACCCATAGGGTCAAACTACGAGAAAATATCCACAAAATGGCCCGCTACAATTTCTCCCCATTTTCCTTGTATAGCTCACTTTAGAGGTAAACGTAATCGGGCGTCCCCTGGTATCTGCTCCGATTCAGGTACAGACAGCCGCAAATGAAGTTTTCTGTAACTCTATAAACCCACAGGGTCAAACTACGAGAAAATATCCACAAAACGGCCCGCTTCAATTTTTCCTCATTTTCCTTGTATAACTCCCTTTCGAGGTAAACGTAATCGGGCGTCTCCTAGTTTCTGCTCCGATTCAGGCACGGACAGCTGCAAATGAAGTTTTCTGCAATTCTATAAACCCATAGGGTCAAACTACGAGAAAATATCAATAAAACGGCCCGCTTCAATTTTTCCCCATTTTCCTTGTATAGCTCCCTTTAGAGGTAAACGTAATCGGGCGTCTCCTTGTATCTGCTCCGATTAAGGCACGGACAACCGCAAATGAAGTTTTCTGCAATTCTATAAACCCATAGGGTCGAACTACGAGAAAATATCCACAAAACGGGCCACTTCAATTTCTCCCCATTTTTATAGCTCCCTTTAGAGGTAAACGTAATCGGGCGTCCCCTGGTATCTGCTCCGATTCAGGCACGGACAGCCCCAAATGAACATTTCTGCAATTCTATAAACCCATAGTGTCAAACTACGAGAAAATATCAATAAAATGGCCCGCTTAAATTTTTCCCCGTTTTCCTTGTATAGCTCCATTTAGAGGTAAACGTAATCGGGCGTCTCCAAGTATCTGCTCCGATTCAGGCACGGACAGCCGCAATTGAAGTTTTCTGCAATTTTATAAACCCATGGGGTCAAACTACGAGAAAATATCAATAAAACGGCCCGCTTCAATTTTTCCCCATTTTCCTTGTATAGCTCCCTTTAAAGGTAAACGTAATCGGGCGTCTCCTTGTATCTTCTCCGATTAAGGCACGGACAACCGCAAATGAAATTTTCTGCAATTCTATAAACCCATAGGGTCGAACTACGAGAAAATATCCACAAAACGGCCCACTTCAATTTCTCCTCATTTTTATAGCTCCCTTTAGAGGTAAACGTAATCGGGCGTCCCCTGGTATCTGCTCCGATTCAGGCACGGACAGCCCCAAATGAACTTTTCTGCAATTCTATAAACCCATAGGGTCAAACTACGAGAAAATATCCATAAAATGGCCCGCTACAATTTCTCCCCATTTTTCTTGCATAGCTCCCTTTAGAGGTAAACATAATCGGGCGTCCCCTGGTATATGCTCCGATTCAGGCACAGACAGCCGCAAATGAAGTTTTTTGCAACTCTATAAACCCATAGGGTCAAACCACGAGAAAATATCCACAAAACGGCCCGCTTCAATTTTTTCTCATTTTCCTTGTATAGCTCCCTTTCGAGGTAAATGTAATCGGGCGTCTCCTAGTATCTGCTCCGATTCAGGCACGGACAGCGGCAAATGAAGTTTTCTGCAATTCTATAAACCCATAGGGTCAAACTACGAGAAAATATCAATAAAACGGCCCGCTTCAATTTTTCCCCATTTTCCTTGTATAGCTTCCTTTAGAGGTAAACGTAATCGGGCGACTCCTGGTATCTGCTCCGATTAAGGCACGGACAACCGCAAATGAAGTTTTCTGCAATTCTATAAACCCATAGGGTCAAACTACGAGAAAATATCCACAAAAAGGCCCACTTCAATTTCTCCCCATTTTCCTTGTATAGCTCCCTTTAGAGGTAAACGTAATCGGGCGCCTCCTGGTATCTGCTCCGATTCAGGCACGGACAGCCGCAAATCAAGTTTTCTGCAATTCTATAAACCCATAGGGTCAAACTACGAGAAAATATCCACAAAACGGTCCGCTTCAATTTTTCCCCATTTTCCTTGTATAGCTCCCTTTAGAGGTAAACGTAATCGGGCACCTCCTAGTATCTGCTCCGATTCAGGCACGGACAACCGCAAATGAAGTTTTCTGCAACTCTATAAACCCATAGGGTCAAACTATGAGAAAATAACCACAAAACGGCCCGCTTCAATTTTTCCCCATTTTCCTTGTATAGCTCCCTTTAGAGGTAAACGTAATCGGGTGTCCCCTAGTATCTGCTCCGATTCAGGCACGGACACCCCAAATGAAGTTTTCTGTAATTCTATAAACCCATAGGGTCAAACTACGAGAAAATATCCACAAAATGGCCCGCTACAATTTCTCCCCATTTTCCTTATATAGCTCCCTTTAGAGGTAAACGTAATCGGGCGTCCCCTGGTATCTGCTCCGATTCAGGTACAGACAGCCGCAAATGAAGTTTTCTGTAACTCTATAAACCCACAGGGTCAAACTACGAGAAAATATCCACAAAATGGCCCGCTTCAATTTTTCCTCATTTTCCTTGTATAACTCCCTTTTGAGGTAAACGTAATCGGGCGTCTCCTAGTTTCTGCTCCGATTCAGGCACGGACAGCCGCAAATGAAGTTTTCTGCAATTCTATAAACCCATTGGGTCAAACTACGAGAAAATATCAATAAAACGGCCCGCTTCAATTTTTCCCCATTTTCCTTGTATAGCTCCCTTTAGAGGTAAACGTAATCGGGCGTCTCCTTGTATCTGCTCCGATTAAGGCACGGACAACCGCAAATGAAGTTTTCTACAATTCTATAAACCCATAGGGTCGAACTTCGAGAAAATATCCACAAAACGGCCCACTTCAATTTCTCCCCATTTTTATAGCTCCCTTTAGAGGTAAACATAATCGGGCGTCCCCTGGTATCTGCTCCGATTCAGGCACGGACAGCCCCAAATGAACTTTTCTGCAATTCTATAAACCCATAGGGTCAAACTACGAGAAAATATCCATAAAATGGCCCGCTACAATTTCTCCCCATTTTTCTTGCATAGCTCCCTTTAGAGGTAAACGTAATCGGGCGTCCCCTGGTATATGCTCCGATTGAGGCACAGACAGCCGCAAATGAAGTTTTTTGCAACTCTATAAACCCATAGGGTCAAACCACGAGAAAATATCCAAAAAACGGCCCGCTTCAATTTTTTCTCATTTTCCTTGTATAGCTCCCTTTCGAGGTAAATGTAATCGGGCGTCTCCTAGTATCTGCTTCGATTCAGGCACGGACAGCGGCAAATGATGTTTTCTGCAATTCTATAAACCCATAGGGTCAAACTACGAGAAAATATCAATAAAACGGCCCGCTTCAATTTTTCCCCATTTTCCTTGTATAGCTTCCTTTAGAGGTAAACGTAATCGGGCGACTCCTGGTATCTGCTCCGATTAAGGCACAGACAACCGCAAATGAAGTTTTCTGCAATTCTATAAACCCATAGGGTCAAACTACGAGAAAATATCCACAAAACGGCCCACTTCAATTTCTCCCCATTTTCCTTGTATAGCTCCCTTTAGAGGTAAACGTAATCGGGCGCCTCCTGGTATCTGCTCCGATTCAGGCACGGACAGCCGCAAATCAAGTTTTCTGCAATTCTATAAACCCATAGGGTCAAACTACGAGAAAATATCCACAAAACGGCCCACTTCAATTTTTCCCCATTTTCCTTGTATAGCTCCCTTTAGAGGTAAACGTAATCGGGCACCTCCTAGTATCTGCTCCGATTCAGGCACGGACAACCGCAAATGAAGTTTTCTGCAACTCTATAAACCCATAGGGTCAAACTATGAGAAAATAACCACAAAACGGCCCGCTTCAATTTTTCCCCATTTTCCTTGTATAGCTCCCTTTAGAGGTAAACGTAATCGGGCGTCCCCTGGTATCTGCTCCGATTCAGGCACGGACACCCCAAATGAACTTTTCTGTAATTCTATAAACCGATAGGGTCAAACTACGAGAAAATATCCACAAAATGGCCCGCTACAATTTCTCCCAATTTTCCTTGTATAGCTCACTTTAGAGGTAAACGTAATCGGGCGTCCCCTGGTATCTGCTCCGATTCAGGTACAGACAGCCGCAAATGAAGTTTTCTGTAACTCTATAAACCCACAGGGTCAAACTACGAGAAAATATCCACAAAACGGCCCGCTTCAATTTTTCCTCATTTTCCTTGTATAACTCCCTTTCGAGGTAAACGTAATCGGGCGTCTCCTAGTTTCTGCTCCGATTCAGGCACGGACAGCCGCAAATGAAGTTTTCTGCAATTCTATAAACCCATAGGGTCAAACTACGAGAAAATATCAATAAAACGGCCCGCTTCAATTTTTCCCCATTTTCCTTGTATAGCTCCCTTTAGAGATAAACGTAATCGGGCGTCTCCTTGTATCTGCTCCGATTAAGGCACGGACAACCGCAAATGAAGTTTTCTGCAATTCTATAAACCCATAGGGTCGAACTACGAGAAAATATCCACAAAACGGGCCACTTCAATTTCTCCCCATTTTTATAGCTCCCTTTAGAGGTAAACGTAATCGGGCGTCCCCTGGTATCTGCTCCGATTCAGGCACGGACAGCCCCAAATGAACTTTTCTGCAATTCTATAAACCCATAGTGTCAAACTACGAGAAAATATCAATAAAATGGCCCGCTTAAATTTTTCCCCATTTTCCTTGTATAGTTCCATTTAGAGGTAAACATAATCGGGCGTCTCCAAGTATCTGCTCCGATTCAGGCACGGACAGCCGCAATTGAAGTTTTCTGCAATTTTATAAACCCATGGGGTCAAACTACGAGAAAATATCAATAAAACGGCCCGCTTCAATTTTTCCCCATTTTCCTTGTATAGCTCCCTTTAGAGGTAAACGTAATCGGGCGTCTCCTTGTATCTTCTCCGATTAAGGCACGGACAACCGCAAATGAAGTTTTCTGCAATTCTATAAACCCATAGGGTCGAACTACGAGAAAATATCCACAAAACGGCCCACTTCAATTTCTCCTCATTTTTATAGCTCCCTTTAGAGGTAAACGTAATCGGGCGTCCCCTGGTATCTGCTCCGATTCAGGCACGGACAGCCCCAAATGAACTTTTCTGCAATTCTATAAACCCATAGGGTCAAACTACGAGAAAATATCCATAAAATGGCCCGCTACAATTTCTCCCCATTTTTCTTGCATAGCTCCCTTTAGAGGTAAACATAATCGGGGGTCCCCTGGTATATGCTCCGATTCAGGCACAGACAGCCGCAAATGAAGTTTTTTGCAACTCTATAAACCCATAGGGTCAAACCACGAGAAAATATCCACAAAACGGCCCGCTTCAATTTTTTCTCATTTTCCTTGTATAGCTCCCTTTCGAGGTAAATGTAATCGGGCGTCTCCTAGTATCTGCTCCGATTCAGGCACGGACAGCGGCAAATGAAGTTTTCTGCAATTCTATAACCCATAGGGTCAAACTACGAGAAAATATCAATAAAACGGCCCGCTTCAATTTTTCCCCATTTTCCTTGTATAGCTTCCTTTAGAGGTAAACGTAATCGGGCGACTCCTGGTATCTGCTCCGATTAAGGCACGGACAACCGCAAATGAAGTTTTCTGCAATTCTATAAACCCATAGGGTCAAACTACGAGAAAATATCCACAAAAAGGCCCACTTCAATTTCTCCCCATTTTCCTTGTATAGCTCCCTTTAGAGGTAAACGTAATCGGGCGCCTCCTGGTATCTGCTCCGATTCAGGCACGGACAGCCGCAAATCAAGTTTTCTGCAATTCTATAAACCCATAGGGTCAAACTACGAGAAAATATCCACAAAACGGCCCGCTTCAATTTTTCCCCATTTTCCTTGTATAGCTCCCTTTAGAGGTAAACGTAATCGGGCACCTCCTAGTATCTGCTCCGATTCAGGCACGGACAACCGCAAATGAAGTTTTCTGCAACTCTATAAACCCATAGGGTCAAACTATGAGAAAATAACCACAAAACGGCCCGCTTCAATTTTTCCCCATTTTCCTTGTATAGCTCCCTTTAGAGGTAAACGTAATCGGGCGTCCCCTGGTATCTGCTCCGATTCAGGCACGGACACCCCAAATGAACTTTTCTGTAATTCTATAAACCCATAGGGTCAAACTACGAGAAAATATCCACAAAATGGCCCGCTACAATTTCTCCCCATTTTCCTTGTATAGCTCCCTTTAGAGGTAAACGTAATCGGGCGTCCCCTGGTATCTGCTCCGATTCAGGTACAGACAGCCGCAAATGAAGTTTTCTGTAACTCTATAAACCCACAGGGTCAAACTACGAGAAAATATCCACAAAACGGCCCGCTTCAATTTTTCCTCATTTTCCTTGTATAACTCCCTTTCGAGGTAAACGTAATCGGGCGTCTCCTAGTTTCTGCTCCGATTCAGGCACGGACAGCCGCAAATGAAGTTTTCTGCAATTCTATAAACCCATAGGGTCAAACTACGAGAAAATATCAATAAAACGGCCCGCTTCAATTTTTCCCCATTTTCCTTGTATAGCTCCCTTTAGAGGTAAACGTAATCGGGCGTCTCCTTGTATCTGCTCCGATTAAGGCACGGACAACCGCAAATGAAGTTTTCTACAATTCTATAAACCCATAGGGTCGAACTACGAGAAAATATCCACAAAACGGCCCACTTCAATTTCTCCCCATTTTTATAGCTCCCTTTAGAGGTAAACGTAATCGGGCGTCCCCTGGTATCTGCTCCGATTCAGGCACGGACAGCCCCAAATGAACTTTTCTGCAATTCTATAAACCCATAGGGTCAAACTTCGAGAAAATATCCATAAAATGGCCCGCTACAATTTCTCCCCATTTTTCTTGCATAGCTCCCTTTAGAGGTAAACGTAATCGGGCGTCCCCTGGTATATGCTCCGATTCAGGCACAGACAGCCGCAAATGAAGTTTTTTGCAACTCTATAAACCCATAGGGTCAAACCACGAGAAAATATCCAAAAAACGGCCCGCTTCAATTTTTTCTCATTTTCCTTGTATAGCTCCCTTTCGAGGTAAATGTAATCGGGCGTCTCCTAGTATCTGCCCCGATTCAGGCACGGACAGCGGCAAATGATGTTTTCTGCAATTCTATAAACCCATAGGGTCAAACTACGAGAAAATATCAATAAAACGGCCCGCTTCAATTTTTCCCCATTTTCCTTGTATAGCTTCCTTTAGAGGTAAACGTAATCGGGCGACTCCTGGTATCTGCTCCGATTAAGGCACGGACAACCGCAAATGAAGTTTTCTGCAATTCTATAAACCCATAGGGTCAAACTACGAGAAAATATCCACAAAACGGCCCACTTCAATTTCTCCCCATTTTCCTTGTATAGCTCCCTTTAGAGGTAAACGTAATCGGGAGCCTCCTGGTATCTGCTCCGATTCAGGCACGGACAGCCGCAAATCAAGTTTTCTGCAATTCTATAAACCCATAGGGTCAAACTACGAGAAAATATCCACAAAACGGCCCGCTTCAATTTTTCCCCATTTTCCTTGTATAGCTCCCTTTAGAGGTAAACGTAATCGGGAGCCTCCTGGTATCTGCTCCGATTCAGGCACGGACAGCCGCAAATCAAGTTTTCTGCAATTCTATAAACCCATAGGGTCAAACTACGAGAAAATATCCACAAAACGGCCTGCTTCAATTTCTCCCCATTTTCCTTGTATAGCTCCCTTTAGAGGTAAACGTAATCGGGAGCCTCCTGGTATCTGCTCCGATTCAGGCACGGACAGCCGCAAATCAAGGTTTCTGCAATTCTATAAACCCATAGGGTCAAACTACGAGAAAATATCCACAAAACGGCCCGCTTCAATTTTTCCCCATTTTCCTTGTATAGCTCCCTTTAGAGGTAAACGTAATCGGGCGTCCCCTGGTATCTGCTCCGATTCAGGCACGGACACCCCAAATGAACTTTTCTGTAATTCTATAAACCCATAGGGTCAAACTACGAGAAAATATCCACAAGATGGCCCGCTACAATTTCTCCCCATTTTTCTTGTATAGCTCCCTTTAGAGGTAAACGTAATCGGGCGTCACCTGGTATCTGCTCCGATTCAGGTACAGACAGCCGCAAATGAAGTTTTCTGTAACTCTATAAACCCACAGGGTCAAACTACGAGAAAATATCCACAAAACGGCCCGCTTCAATTTTTCCTCATTTTCCTTGTATAACTCCCTTTCGAGGTAAACGTAATCGGGCGTCTCCTAGTTTCTGCTCCGATTCAGGCACGGACAGCCGCAAATGAAGTTTTCTGCAATTCTATAAACCCATAGGGTCAAACTACGAGAAAATATCAATAAAACGGCCCGCTTCAATTTTTCCCCATTTTCCTTGTATAGCTCCCTTTAGAGGTAAACGTAATGGGGCGTCTCCTTGTATCTGCTCCGATTAAGGCACGGACAACCGCAAATGAAGTTTTCTGCAATTCTATAAACCCATAGGGTCGAACTACGAGAAAATATCCACAAAACGGGCCACTTCAATTTCTCCCCATTTTTATAGCTCCCTTTAGACGTAAACGTAATCGGGCGTCCCCTGGTATCTGCTCCGATTCAGGCACGGACAGCCCCAAATGAACTTTTCTGCAATTCTATAAACCCATAGTGTCAAACTACGAGAAAATATCAATAAAACGGCCCGCTTAAATTTTTCCCCATTTTCCTTGTATAGCTCCATTTAGAGGTAAACGTAATCGGGCGTCTCCAAGTATCTGCTCCGATTCAGGCACGGACAGCCGCAATTGAAGTTTTCTGCAATTTTATAAACCCATAGGGTCAAACTACGAGAACATATCAATAAAACGGCCCGCTTCAATTTTTCCCCATTTTCCTTGTATAGCTCCCTTTAGAGGTAAACGTAATCGGGCGTCTCCTTGTATCTGCTCCGATTAAGGCACGGACAACCGCAAATGAAGTTTTCTGCAATTCTATAAACCCATAGGGTCGAACTACGAGAAAATATCCACAAAACGGCCCACTTCAATTTCTCCTCATTTTTATAGCTCCCTTTAGAGGTAAACGTAATCGGGCGTCCCCTGGTATCTGCTCCGATTCAGGCACGGACAACCCCAAATGAACTTTTCTGCAATTCTATAAACCCATAGGGTCAAACTACGAGAAAATATCCATAAAATGGCCCGCTACAATTTCTCCCCATTTTTCTTGCATAGCTCCCTTTAGAGGTAAACGTAATCGGGCGTCCCCTGGTATATGCTCCGATTCAGGCACAGACAGCCGCAAATGAAGTTTTTTGCAACTCTATAAACCCATAGGGTCAAACCACGAGAAAATATCCACAAAACGGCCCGCTTCAATTTTTTCTCATTTTCCTTGTATAGCTCCCTTTCGAGGTAAATGTAATCGGGCGTCTCCTAGTATCTGCTCCGATTCAGGCACGGATAGCGGCAAATGAAGTTTTCTGCAATTCTATAAACCCATAGGGTCAAACTACGAGAAAATATCAATAAAATGGCCCGCTTCAATTTTTTCTCATTTTCCTTGTATAGCTTCCTTTAGAGGTAAACGTAATCGGGCGACTCCTGGTATCTGCTCCGATTAAGGCACGGACAACCGCAAATGAAGTTTTCTGCAATTCAATAAACCCATAGGGTCAAACTACGACAACATATCCACAAAAAGGCCCACTTCAATTTCTCCCCATTTTCCTTATATAGCTCCCTTTAGAGGTAAACGTAATCGGGCGCCTCCTGGTATCTGCTCCGATTCAGGCACGGACAGCCGCAAATCAAGTTTTCTGCAATTCTATAAACCCATAGGGTCAAACTACGAGAAAATATCCACAAAACGGCCCGCTTCAATTTTTCCCCATTTTCCTTGTATAGCTCCCTTTAGAGGTAAACGTAATCGGGCACCTCCTAGTATCTGCTCCGATTCAGGCACGGACAACCGCAAATGAAGTTTTCTGCAACTCTATAAACCCATAGGGTCAAACTATGAGAAAATAACCACAAAACGGCCCGCTTCAATTTTTCCCCATTTTACTTGTATAGCTCCCTTTAGAGGTAAACGTAATCGGGCGTCCCCTGGTATCTGCTCCGATTCAGGCACGGACACCCCAAATGAACTTTTCTGTAATTCTATAAACCCATAGGGTCAAACTACGAGAAAATATCCACAAAATGGCCCGCTACAATTTCTCCCCATTTTCCTTGTATAGCTCCCTTTAGAGGTAAACGTAATCGGGCGTCCCCTGGTATCTGCTCCGATTCAGGTACAGACAGCCGCAAATGAAGTTTTCTGTAACTCTATAAACCCACAGGGTCAAACTACGAGAAAATATCCACAAAACGGCCCGCTTCAATTTTTCCTCATTTTCCTTGTATAACTCCCTTTCGAGGTAAACGTAATCGGGCGTCTCCTAGTTTCTGCTCCGATTCAGGCACGGACAGCCGCAAATGAAGTTTTCTACAATTCTATAAACCCATAGGGTCAAACTACGAGAAAATATCAATAAAACGGCCCGCTTCAATTTTTCCCCATTTTCCTTGTATAGCTCCCTTTAGAGGTAAACGTAATCGGGCGTCTCCTTGTATCTGCTCCGATTAAGGCACGGACAACCGCAAATGAAGTTTTCTACAATTCTATAAACCCATAGGGTCGAACTACGAGAAAATATCCACAAAACGGCCCACTTCAATTTCTCCCCATTTTTATAGCTCCCTTTAGAGGTAAACGTAATCGGGCGTCCCCTGGTATCTGCTCCGATTCAGACACGGACAGCCCCAAATGAACTTTTCTGCAATTCTATAAACCCATAGGGTCAAACTACGAGAAAATATCCATAAAATGGCCCGCTACAATTTCTCCCCATTTTTCTTGCATAGCTCCCTTTAGAGGTAAACGTAATCGGGCGTCCCCTGGTATATGCTCTGATTCAGGCACAGACAACCGCAAATGAAGTTTTTTGCAACTTTATAAACCCATAGGGTCAAACCACGAGAAAATATCCAAAAAACGGCCCGCTTCAATTTTTTCTCATTTTCCTTGTATAGCTCCCTTTCGAGGTAAATGTAATCGGGCGTCTCCTAGTATCTGCTCCGATTCAGGCACGGACATCGGCAAATGATGTTTTTTGCAATTCTATAAACCCATAGGGTCAAACTACGAGAAAATATCAATAAAACGGCCCGCTTCAATTTTTCCCCATTTTCCTTGTATAGCTCCCTTTAGAGGTAAACGTAATCGGGCGTCCCCTGGTATCTGCTCCGATTCAGGCACGGACACCCCAAATGAACTTTTCTGTAATTCTATAAACCCATAGGGTCAAACTACGAGAAAATATCCACAAGATGGTCCGCTACAATTTCTCCCCATTTTTCTTGTATAGCTCCCTTTAGAGGTAAACGTAATCGGGCGTCACCTGGTATCTGCTCCGATTCAGGTACAGACAGCCGCAAATGAAGTTTTCTGTAACTCTATAAACCCACAGGGTCAAACTACGAGAAAATATCCACAAAACGGCCCGCTTCAATTTTTCCTCATTTTCCTTGTATAACTCCCTTTCGAGGTAAACGTAATCGGGCGTCTCCTAGTTTCTGCTCCGATTCAGGCACGGACAGCCGCAAATGAAGTTTTCTGCAATTCTATAAACCCATAGGGTCAAACTACGAGAAAATATCAATAAAACGGCCCGCTTCAATTTTTCCCCATTTTCCTTGTATAGCTCCCTTTAGAGGTAAACGTAATAGGGCGTCTCCTTGTATCTGCTCCGATTAAGGCACGGACAACCGCAAATGAAGTTTTCTGCAATTCTATAAACCCATAGGGTCGAACTACGAGAAAATATCCACAAAACGGGCCACTTCAATTTCTCCCCATTTTTATAGCTCCCTTTAGAGGTAAACGTAATCGGGCGTCCCCTGGTATCTGCTCCGATTCAGGCACGGACAGCCCCAAATGAACTTTTCTGCAATTCTATAAACCCATAGTGTCAAACTACGAGAAAATATCAATAAAACGGCCCGCTTAAATTTTTCCCCATTTTCCTTGTATAGCTCCATTTAGAGGTAAACGTAATCGGGCGTCTCCAAGTATCTGCTCCGATTCAGGCACGGACAGCCGCAATTGAAGTTTTCTGCAATTTTATAAACCCATAGGGTCAAACTACGAGAACATATCAATAAAACGGCCCGCTTCAATTTTTCCCCATTTTCCTTGTATAGCTCCCTTTAGAGGTAAACGTAATCGGGCGTCTCCTTGTATCTGCTCCGATTAAGGCACGGACAACCGCAAATGAAGTTTTCTGCAATTCTATAAACCCATAGGGTCGAACTACGAGAAAATATCCACAAAACGGCCCACTTCAATTTCTCCTCATTTTTATAGCTCCCTTTAGAGGTAAACGTAATCGGGCGTCCCCTGGTATCTGCTCCGATTCAGGCACGGACAACCCCAAATGAACTTTTCTGCAATTCTATAAACCCATAGGGTCAAACTACGAGAAAATATCCATAAAATGGCCCGCTACAATTTCTCCCCATTTTTCTTGCATAGCTCCCTTTAGAGGTAAACGTAATCGGGCGTCCCCTGGTATATGCTCCGATTCAGGCACAGACAGCCGCAAATGAAGTTTTTTGCAACTCTATAAACCCATAGGGTCAAACCACGAGAAAATATCCACAAAACGGCCCGCTTCAATTTTTTCTCATTTTCCTTGTATAGCTCCCTTTCGAGGTAAATGTAATCGGGCGTCTCCTAGTATCTGCTCCGATTCAGGCACGGACAGCGGCAAATGAAGTTTTCTGCAATTCTATAAACCCATAGGGTCAAACTACGAGAAAATATCAATAAAATGGCCCGCTTCAATTTTTTCCCATTTTCCTTGTATAGCTTCCTTTAGAGGTAAACGTAATCGGGCGACTCCTGGTATCTGCTCCGATTAAGGCACGGACAACCGCAAATGAAGTTTTCTGCAATTCAATAAACCCATAGGGTCAAACTACGACAACATATCCACAAAAAGGCCCACTTCAATTTCTCCCCATTTTCCTTGTATAGCTCCCTTTAGAGGTAAACGTAATCGGGCGCCTCCTGGTATCTGCTCCGATTCAGGCACGGACAGCCGCAAATCAAGTTTTCTGCAATTCTATAAACCCATAGGGTCAAACTACGAGAAAATATCCACAAAACGGCCCGCTTCAATTTTTCCCCATTTTCCTTGTATAGCTCCCTTTAGAGGTAAACGTAATCGGGCACCTCCTAGTATCTGCTCCGATTCAGGCACGGACAACCGCAAATGAAGTTTTCTGCAACTCTATAAACCCATAGGGTCAAACTATGAGAAAATAACCACAAAACGGCCCGCTTCAATTTTTCCCCATTTTACTTGTATAGCTCCCTTTAGAGGTAAACGTAATCGGGCGTCCCCTGGTATCTGCTCCGATTCAGGCACGGACACCCCAAATGAACTTTTCTGTAATTCTATAAACCCATAGGGTCAAACTACGAGAAAATATCCACAAAATGGCCCGCTACAATTTCTCCCCATTTTCCTTGTATAGCTCCCTTTAGAGGTAAACGTAATCGGGCGTCCCCTGGTATCTGCTCCGATTCAGGTACAGACAGCCGCAAATGAAGTTTTCTGTAACTCTATAAACCCACAGGGTCAAACTACAAGAAAATATCCACAAAACGGCCCGCTTCAATTTTTCCTCATTTTCCTTGTATAACTCCCTTTCGAGGTAAACGTAATCGGGCGTCTCCTAGTTTCTGCTCCGATTCAGGCACGGACAGCCGCAAATGAAGTTTTCTGCAATTCTATAAACCCATAGGGTCAAACTATGAGAAAATATCAATAAAACGGCCCGCTTCAATTTTTCCCCATTTTCCTTGTATAGCTCCCTTTAGAGGTAAACGTAATCGGGTGTCTCCTTGTATCTGCTCCGATTAAGGCATGGACAACCGCAAATGAAGTTTTCTACAATTCTATAAACCCATAGGGTCGAACTACGAGAAAATATCCACAAAACGGCCCACTTCAATTTCTCCCCATTTTTATAGCTCCCTTTAGAGGTAAACGTAATCGGGCGTCCCCTGGTATCTGCTCCGATTCAGACACGGACAGCCCCAAATGAACTTTTCTGCAATTCTATAAACCCATAGGGTCAAACTACGAGAAAATATCCATAAAATGGCCCGCTACAATTTCTCCCCATTTTTCTTGCATAGCTCCCTTTAGAGGTAAACGTAATCGGGCGTCCCCTGGTATATGCTCTGATTCAGGCACAGACAACCGCAAATGAAGTTTTTTGCAACTTTATAAACCCATAGGGTCAAACCACGAGAAAATATCCAAAAAACGGCCCGCTTCAATTTTTTCTCATTTTCCTTGTATAGCTCCCTTTCGAGGTAAATGTAATCGGGCGTCTCCTAGTATCTGCTCCGATTCAGGCACGGACATCGGCAAATGATGTTTTCTGCAATTCTATAAACCCATAGGGTCAAACTACGAGAAAATATCAATAAAACGGCCCGCTTCAATTTTTCCCCATTTTCCTTGTATAGCTTCCTTTAGAGGTAAACGTAATCGGGCGACTCCTGGTATCTGCTCCGATTAAGGCACGGACAACCGCAAATGAAGTTTTCTGCAATTCTATAAACCCATAGGGTCAAACTACTAGAAAATATCCACAAAACGGCCCACTTCAATTTCTCCCCATTTTCCTTGTATAGCTCCCTTTAGAGGTAAACGTAATCGGGCGCCTCCTGGTATCTGCTCCGATTCAGGCACGGACAGCCGCAAATCAAGTTTTCTGCAATTCTATAAACCCATAGGGTCAAACTACGAGAAAATATCCACAAAACGGCCCGCTTCAATTTTTCCCCATTTTCCTTGTATAGCTCCCTTTAGAGGTAAACGTAATCGGGCACCTCCTAATATCTGCTCCGATTCAGGCACGGACAACCGCAAATGAAGTTTTCTGCAACTCTATAAACCCATAGGGTCAAACTATGAGAAAATAACCACAAAACGGCCCGCTTCAATTTCTCCCCATTTTCCTTGTATAGCTCCCTTTAGAGGTAAACGTAATCGGGCGTCCCCTGGTATCTGCTCCGATTCAGGCACGGACACCCCAAATGAACTTTTCTGTAATTCTATAAACCCATAGGGTCAAACTACGAGAAAATATCCACAAAATGGCCCGCTACAATTTCTCCCCATTTTCCTTGTATAGCTCCCTTTAGAGGTAAACGTAATCGGGCGTCCCCTGGTATCTGCTCCGATTCAGGTAGAGACAGCCGCAAATGAAATTTTCTGTAACTCTATAAACCCACAGGGTCAAACTACGAGAAAATATCCACAAAACGGCCCGCTTCAATTTTTCCTCCTTTTCCTTGTATAACTCCCTTTCGAGGTAAACGTAATCGGGCGTCTCCTAGTTTCTGCTCCGATTCAGGCACGGACAGCCGCAAATGAAGTTTTCTGCAATTCTATAAACCCATAGGGTCAAACTACGAGAAAATATCAATAAAACGGCCCGCTTCAATTTTTCCCCATTTTCCTTGTATAGCTCCCTTTAGAGGTAAACGTAATGGGGCGTCTCCTTGTATCTGCTCCGATTAAGGCACGGACAACCGCAAATGAAGTTTTCTGCAATTCTATAAACCCATAGGGTCGAACTACGAGAAAATATCCACAAAACGGGCCACTTCAATTTCTCCCCATTTTTATAGCTCCCTTTAGAGGTAAACGTAATCGGGCGTCCCCTGGTATCTGCTCCGATTCAGGCACGGACAGCCCCAAATGAACTTTTCTGCAATTCTATAAACCCATAGTGTCAAACTACGAGAAAATATCAATAAAACGGCCTGCTTAAATTTTTCCCCATTTTCCTTGTATAGCTCCATTTAGAGGTAAACGTAATCGGGCGTCTCCAAGTATCTGCTCCGATTCAGGCACGGACAGCCGCAATTGAAGTTTTCTGCAATTTTATAAACCCATAGGGTCAAACTACGAGAAAATATCAATAAAACGGCCCGCTTCAATTTTTCCCCATTTTCCTTGTATAGCTCCCTTTAGAGGTAAACGTAATCGGGCGTCTCCTGGTATCTGCTCCGATTAAGGCACGGACAGCCGCAAATGAAGTTTTCTGCAACTCTATAAACCCATAGGGTCAAACTACGAGAAAATATCCACAAAACGGCCCGCTACAATTTCTCCCCATTTTCCTTGTATAGCTCCCTTTAGAGGTAAACGTAATCGGGCGTCCCCTGGAATCTGCTCCGATTCAGGCACAGACAGCCGCAAATGAAGTTTTCTGCAACTCTATAAACCCATAGGGTCAAACTACGAGAAAATATCCACAAAACGGCCTGCTTCAATTTTTCCTCATTTTCCTTGTCTAGTTCCCTTTAGAGGTAAACGTAATCGGGCGCCTCCTGGTATCTGCTCCGATTCAGGCACGGACAGTCGCAAATCAAGTTTTCTGCAATTCTATAAACCCATAGGGTAAAACTACGAGAAAATATCCACAAAACGACCCGCTTCAATTTTTCCCCATTTTCCTTGTATAGCTCCCTTTAGAGGTAAACGTAAACGGGCACCTCCTAGTATCTGCTCCGATTCAGGCACGGACAACCGCAAATGAAGTTTTCTGCAACTCTATAAACCCATAGGGTCAAACTACGAGAAAATAACCACAAAACGGCCCGCTTCAATTTTCCCCATTTTCCTTGTATAGCTCCCTTTAGAGGTAAACGTAATCGGGCGTCCCCTGGTATCTGCTCCAATTCAGGCACGGACATCCCCAAATGAACTTTTCTGCAATTCTATAAACCCATAGTGTCAAACTACGAGAAAATGTCAATAAAACGGCCCGCTTAAATTTTTCCCCATTTTCCTTGTATAGCTCCATTTAGAGGTAAACGTAATCGGGCGTCTCCAAGTATCTGCTCCGATTCAGGCACGGACAGCCGCAATTGAAGTTTTCTGCAATTTTATAAACCCATAGGGTCAAACTACGAGAAAATATCAATAAAATGGCCCGCTTCAATTTTTCCCCATTTTCCTTGTATAGCTCCCTTTAGAGGTAAACGTAATCGGGCATCTCCTAGTATCTGCTCCGATTAAGGCACGGACAGCCGCAAATGAAGTTTTCTGCAACTCTATAAACCCATAGGGTCAAACTACGAGAAAATATCCACAAAACGGCCCGCTACAATTTCTCCCCATTTTCCTTGTATAGCTCCCTTTAGAGGTAAACGTAATCGGGCGTCCCCTGGTATCTGCTCCGATTCAGGCACAGACAGCCACAAATTAAGTTTTCTGCAACTCTATAAACCCATAGGGTCAAACTACGAGAAAATATCCACAAAACGGCTTGCTTCAATTTTTCCTCATTTTCCTTGTCTAGTTCCCTTTAGAGGTAAACGTAATCGGGCGCCTCCTGGTATCTGCTCCGATTCAGGCACGGACAGCCGCAAATCAAGTTTTCTGCAATTCTATAAACCCATAGGGTAAAACTACGAGAAAATATCCACAAAACGGCCCGCTTTAATTTTTCCCCATTTTCCTTGTATAGCTCCCTTTAGAGGTAAACGTAATCGGGCACCTCCTAGTATCTGCTCCGATTCAGGCACGGACAACCGCAAATGAAGTTTTCTGCAACTCTATAAACCCATAGGGTCAAACTACGAGAAAATAACCACAAAACGGCCCGCTTCAATTTTTCCCCATTTTCCTTGTATAGCTCCCTTTAGAGGTAAACGTAATCGGGCGTCCCCTGGTATCTGCTCCGATTCAGGCACGGACACCCCAAATGAACTTTTTTGTAATTCTATAAACCCATAGGGTCAAACTACGAGAAAATATCCACAAAATGGCCCGCTACAATTTCTCCCCATTTTCCTTGTATAACTCCTTTTAGAGGTAAACGTAATCGGGCGTCCCCTGGTATCTACTCCGATTCAGGTACAGACAGCCGCAAATGAAGTTTTCTGTAACTCTATAAACCCACAGGGTCAAACTACGAGAAAATATCCACAAAACGGCCCGCTTCAATTTTTCCTCATTTTCCTTGTATAACTCCCTTTCGAGGTAAACGTAATCGGGCGTCTCCTAGTTTCTGCTCCGATTCAGGCACGGACAGCCGCAAATGAAGTTTTCTGCAATTCTATAAACCCATAGGGTCAAACTACGAGAAAATATCAATAAAACGGCCCGCTTCAATTTTTCCCCATTTTCCTTGTATAGCTCCCTTTAGAGGTAAACGTAATGGGGCGTCTCCTTGTATCTGCTCCGATTAAGGCACGGACAACCGCAAATGAAGTTTTCTGCAATTCTATAAACCCATAGGGTCGAACTACGAGAAAATATCCACAAAACGGGCCACTTCAATTTCTCCCCATTTTTATAGCTCCCTTTAGAGGTAAACGTAATCGGGCGTCCCCTGGTATCTGCTCCGATTCAGGCACGGACAGCCCCAAATGAACTTTTCTGCAATTCTATAAACCCATAGTGTCAAACTACGAGAAAATATCAATAAAACGGCCCGCTTAAATTTTTCCCCATTTTCCTTGTATAGCTCCATTTAGAGGTAAACGTAATCGGGCGTCTCCAAGTATTTGCTCCGATTCAGGCACGGACAGCCGCAATTGAAGTTTTCTGCAATTTTATAAACCCATAGGGTCAAACTACGAGAAAATATCAATAAAACGGCCCGCTTCAATTTTTCCCCATTTTCCTTGTATAGCTCCCTTTAGAGGTAAACGTAATCGGGCGTCTCCTGGTATCTGCTCCGATTAAGGCACGGACAGCCGCAAATGAAGTTTTCTGCAACTCTATAAACCCATAGGGTCAAACTACGAGAAAATATCCACAAAACGGCCCGCTACAATTTCTCCCCATTTTCCTTGTATAGCTCCCTTTAGAGGTAAACGTAATCGGGCGTCCCCTGGAATCTGCTCCGATTCAGGCACAGACAGCCGCAAATGAAGTTTTCTGCAACTCTATAAACCCATAGGGTCAAACTACGAGAAAATATCCACAAAACGGCCTGCTTCAATTTTTCCTCATTTTCCTTGTCTAGTTCCCTTTAGAGGTAAACGTAATCGGGCGCCTCCTGGTATCTGCTCCGATTCAGGCACGGACAGTCGCAAATCAAGTTTTCTGCAATTCTATAAACCCATAGGGTAAAACTACGAGAAAATATCCACAAAACGACCCGCTTCAATTTTTCCCCATTTTCCTTGTATAGCTCCCTTTAGAGGTAAACGTAAACGGGCACCTCCTAGTATCTGCTCCGATTCAGGCACGGACAACCGCAAATGAAGTTTTCTGCAACTCTATAAACCCATAGGGTCAAACTACGAGAAAATAACCACAAAACGGCCCGCTTCAATTTTTCCCCATTTTCCTTGTATAGCTCCCTTTAGAGGTAAACGTAATCGGGCGTCCCCTGGTATCTGCTCCGATTCAGGCACGGACATCCCCAAATGAACTTTTCTGCAATTCTATAAACCCATAGTGTCAAACTACGAGAAAATATCAATAAAACGGCCCGCTTAAATTTTTCCCCATTTTCCTTGTATAGCTCCATTTAGAGGTAAACGTAATCGGGCGTCTCCAAGTATCTGCTCCGATTCAGGCACGGACAGCCGCAATTGAAGTTTTCTGCAATTTTATAAACCCATAGGGTCAAACTACGAGAAAATATCAATAAAACGGCCCGCTTCAATTTTTCCCCATTTTCCTTGTATAGCTCCCTTTAGAGGTAAACGTAATCGGGCATCTCCTGGTATCTGCTCCGATTAAGGCACGGACAGCCGCAAATGAAGTTTTCTGCAACTCTATAAACCCATAGGGTCAAACTACGAGAAAATATCCACAAAACGGCCCGCTACAATTTCTCCCCATTTTCCGTGTATAGCTCCCTTTAGAGGTAAACGTAATCGGGCGTCCCCTGGTATCTGCTCCGATTCAGGCACAGACAGCCGCAAATGAAGTTTTCTGCAACTCTATAAACCCATAGGGTCAAACTACGAGAAAATATCCACAAAACGGCCTGCTTCAATTTTTCCTCATTTTCCTTGTCTAGTTCCCTTTAGAGGTAAACGTAATCGGGCGCCTCCTGGTATCTGCTCCGATTCAGGCACGGACAGCCGCAAATCAAGTTTTCTGCAATTCTATAAACCCATAGGGTAAAACTACGAGAAAATATCCACAAAACGGCCCGCTTCAATTTTTCCCCATTTTCCTTGTATAGCTCCCTTTAGAGGTAAACGTAATCGGGCACCTCCTAGTATCTGCTCCGATTCAGGCACGGACAACCGCAAATGAAGTTTTCTGCAACTCTATAAACCCATAGGGTCAAACTACGAGAAAATAACCACAAAACGGCCCACTTCAATTTTTCCCCATTTTCCTTGTATAGCTCCCTTTAGAGGTAAACGTAATCGGGCGTCCCCTGGTATCTGCTCCGATTCAGGCACGGACACCCCAAATGAACTTTTCTGTAATTCTATAAACCCATAGGGTCAAACTACGAGAAAATATCCACAAAACGGCCCGCTTCAATTTTTCCTCATTTTCCTTGTATAACTCCCTTTCGAGGTAAACGTAATCGGGCGTCTCCTAGTTTCTGCTCCGATTCAGGCACGGACAGCCGCAAATGAAGTTTTCTGCAATTCTATAAACCCATAGGCTCAAACTACGAGAAAATATCAATAAAACGGCCCGCTTCAATTTTTCCCCATTTTCCTTGTATAGCTCCCTTTAGAGGTAAACGTAATCGGGCGTCTCCTTGTATCTGCTCCGATTAAGGCACGGACAACCGCAAATGAAGTTTTCTGCAATTCTATAAACCCATAGGGTCGAACTACGAGAAAATATCCACAAAACGGGCCACTTCAATTTCTCCCCATTTTTATAGCTCCCTTTAGAGGTAAACGTAATCGGGCGTCCCCTGGTATCTGCTCCGATTCAGGCACGGACAGCCCCAAATGAACTTTTCTGCAATTCTATAAACCCATAGTGTCAAACTACGAGAAAATATCAATAAAACGGCCCGCTTAAATTTTTCCCCATTTTCCTTGTATAGCTCCATTTAGAGGTAAACGTAATTGGGCGTCTCCAAGTATCTGCTCCGATTCAGGTACGGACAGCCGCAATTGAAGTTTTCTGCAATTCTATAAACCCATAGGGTCAAACTATGAGAAAATATCAATAAAACGGCCCGCTTCAATTTTTCCCCATTTTCCTTGTATGCTACCCTTTAGAAGTAAACGTAATCGGGCGTCTCCTGGTATCTGCTCCGATTAAGGCACGGACAGCCGCAAATGAAGTTTTCTGCAATTCTATAAACCCATAGGGTCAGACTACGAGAAAATATCCACAAAACGGCCTGCTTCAATTTCTCCCCATTTTCCTTGTATAGCTCCCTTTAGAGGTAAACGTAATCGGGCGCCTCCTAGTATCTTCTCCGATTCAGGTACGGATAGCCGCAAATGAAGTTTTCTGCAACTCGATAAACCCATAGGGTCAAACTACGAGAAAATATCCACAAAACGGCCCGCTACAATTTCTCCCCATTTTCCTTGTATAGCTCCCTTTAGAGGTAAACGTAATCGGGCGTCCCCTGGTATCTGCTCCGATTCTGGCACAGACAGCCGCAAATGAAGTTTTCTGCAACTCTATAAACCCATAGGGTCAAACTACGAGAAAATATCCACAAAACGGCCCGCTTCAATTTTTCCTCATTTTCCTTGTCTAGTTCCCTTTAGAGGTAAACGTAATCGGGCGCCTCCTGGTATCTGCTCCGATTCAGGAACGGACAGCCGCAAATCAAGTTTTCTGCAATTCTATAAACCCATAGGGTCAAACTACGAGAAAATATCCACAAAACGGCCCGCTTCAATTTTTCCCCATTTTCCTTGTATAGCTCCCTTTAGAGGTAAACGTAATCGGGCACCTCCTAGTATCTGCTCCGATTCAGGCACGGACAACCGCAAATGAAGTTTTCTGCAACTCTATAAACCCATAGGGTCAAACTACGAGAAAATAACCACAAAACGGCCCACTTCAATTTCTCCTCATTTTTATAGCTCCCTTTAGAGGTAAACGTAATCGGGCGTCCCCTGGTATCTGCTCCGATTCAGGCACGGACAACCCCAAATGAACTTTTCTGCAATTCTATAAACCCATAGGGTCAAACTACGAGAAAATATCCATAAAATGGCCCGCTACAATTTCTCCCCATTTTTCTTGCATAGCTCCCTTTAGAGGTAAACGTAATCGGGCGTCCCCTGGTATATGCTCCGATTCAGGCACAGACAGCCGCAAATGAAGTTTTTTGCAACTCTATAAACCCATAGGGTCAAACCACGAGAAAATATCCACAAAACGGCCCGCTTCAATTTTTTCTCATTTTCCTTGTATAGCTCCCTTTCGAGGTAAATGTAATCGGGCGTCTCCTAGTATCTGCTCCGATTCAGGCACGGACAGCGGCAAATGAAGTTTTCTGCAATTCTATAAACCCATAGGGTCAAACTACGAGAAAATATCAATAAAATGGCCCGCTTCAATTTTTTCCCATTTTCCTTGTATAGCTTCCTTTAGAGGTAAACGTAATCGGGCGACTCCTGGTATCTGCTCCGATTAAGGCACGGACAACCGCAAATGAAGTTTTCTGCAATTCAATAAACCCATAGGGTCAAACTACGACAACATATCCACAAAAAGGCCCACTTCAATTTCTCCCCATTTTCCTTGTATAGCTCCCTTTAGAGGTAAACGTAATCGGGCGCCTCCTGGTATCTGCTCCGATTCAGGCACGGACAGCCGCAAATCAAGTTTTCTGCAATTCTATAAACCCATAGGGTCAAACTACGAGAAAATATCCACAAAACGGCCCGCTTCAATTTTTCCCCATTTTCCTTGTATAGCTCCCTTTAGAGGTAAACGTAATCGGGCACCTCCTAGTATCTGCTCCGATTCAGGCACGGACAACCGCAAATGAAGTTTTCTGCAACTCTATAAACCCATAGGGTCAAACTATGAGAAAATAACCACAAAACGGCCCGCTTCAATTTTTCCCCATTTTACTTGTATAGCTCCCTTTAGAGGTAAACGTAATCGGGCGTCCCCTGGTATCTGCTCCGATTCAGGCACGGACACCCCAAATGAACTTTTCTGTAATTCTATAAACCCATAGGGTCAAACTACGAGAAAATATCCACAAAATGGCCCGCTACAATTTCTCCCCATTTTCCTTGTATAGCTCCCTTTAGAGGTAAACGTAATCGGGCGTCCCCTGGTATCTGCTCCGATTCAGGTACAGACAGCCGCAAATGAAGTTTTCTGTAACTCTATAAACCCACAGGGTCAAACTACAAGAAAATATCCACAAAACGGCCCGCTTCAATTTTTCCTCATTTTCCTTGTATAACTCCCTTTCGAGGTAAACGTAATCGGGCGTCTCCTAGTTTCTGCTCCGATTCAGGCACGGACAGCCGCAAATGAAGTTTTCTGCAATTCTATAAACCCATAGGGTCAAACTATGAGAAAATATCAATAAAACGGCCCGCTTCAATTTTTCCCCATTTTCCTTGTATAGCTCCCTTTAGAGGTAAACGTAATCGGGTGTCTCCTTGTATCTGCTCCGATTAAGGCATGGACAACCGCAAATGAAGTTTTCTACAATTCTATAAACCCATAGGGTCGAACTACGAGAAAATATCCACAAAACGGCCCACTTCAATTTCTCCCCATTTTTATAGCTCCCTTTAGAGGTAAACGTAATCGGGCGTCCCCTGGTATCTGCTCCGATTCAGACACGGACAGCCCCAAATGAACTTTTCTGCAATTCTATAAACCCATAGGGTCAAACTACGAGAAAATATCCATAAAATGGCCCGCTACAATTTCTCCCCATTTTTCTTGCATAGCTCCCTTTAGAGGTAAACGTAATCGGGCGTCCCCTGGTATATGCTCTGATTCAGGCACAGACAACCGCAAATGAAGTTTTTTGCAACTTTATAAACCCATAGGGTCAAACCACGAGAAAATATCCAAAAAACGGCCCGCTTCAATTTTTTCTCATTTTCCTTGTATAGCTCCCTTTCGAGGTAAATGTAATCGGGCGTCTCCTAGTATCTGCTCCGATTCAGGCACGGACATCGGCAAATGATGTTTTCTGCAATTCTATAAACCCATAGGGTCAAACTACGAGAAAATATCAATAAAACGGCCCGCTTCAATTTTTCCCCATTTTCCTTGTATAGCTTCCTTTAGAGGTAAACGTAATCGGGCGACTCCTGGTATCTGCTCCGATTAAGGCACGGACAACCGCAAATGAAGTTTTCTGCAATTCTATAAACCCATAGGGTCAAACTACTAGAAAATATCCACAAAACGGCCCACTTCAATTTCTCCCCATTTTCCTTGTATAGCTCCCTTTAGAGGTAAACGTAATCGGGCGCCTCCTGGTATCTGCTCCGATTCAGGCACGGACAGCCGCAAATCAAGTTTTCTGCAATTCTATAAACCCATAGGGTCAAACTACGAGAAAATATCCACAAAACGGCCCGCTTCAATTTTTCCCCATTTTCCTTGTATAGCTCCCTTTAGAGGTAAACGTAATCGGGCACCTCCTAATATCTGCTCCGATTCAGGCACGGACAACCGCAAATGAAGTTTTCTGCAACTCTATAAACCCATAGGGTCAAACTATGAGAAAATAACCACAAAACGGCCCGCTTCAATTTCTCCCCATTTTCCTTGTATAGCTCCCTTTAGAGGTAAACGTAATCGGGCGTCCCCTGGTATCTGCTCCGATTCAGGCACGGACACCCCAAATGAACTTTTCTGTAATTCTATAAACCCATAGGGTCAAACTACGAGAAAATATCCACAAAATGGCCCGCTACAATTTCTCCCCATTTTCCTTGTATAGCTCCCTTTAGAGGTAAACGTAATCGGGCGTCCCCTGGTATCTGCTCCGATTCAGGTAGAGACAGCCGCAAATGAAATTTTCTGTAACTCTATAAACCCACAGGGTCAAACTACGAGAAAATATCCACAAAACGGCCCGCTTCAATTTTTCCTCCTTTTCCTTGTATAACTCCCTTTCGAGGTAAACGTAATCGGGCGTCTCCTAGTTTCTGCTCCGATTCAGGCACGGACAGCCGCAAATGAAGTTTTCTGCAATTCTATAAACCCATAGGGTCAAACTACGAGAAAATATCAATAAAACGGCCCGCTTCAATTTTTCCCCATTTTCCTTGTATAGCTCCCTTTAGAGGTAAACGTAATGGGGCGTCTCCTTGTATCTGCTCCGATTAAGGCACGGACAACCGCAAATGAAGTTTTCTGCAATTCTATAAACCCATAGGGTCGAACTACGAGAAAATATCCACAAAACGGGCCACTTCAATTTCTCCCCATTTTTATAGCTCCCTTTAGAGGTAAACGTAATCGGGCGTCCCCTGGTATCTGCTCCGATTCAGGCACGGACAGCCCCAAATGAACTTTTCTGCAATTCTATAAACCCATAGTGTCAAACTACGAGAAAATATCAATAAAACGGCCTGCTTAAATTTTTCCCCATTTTCCTTGTATAGCTCCATTTAGAGGTAAACGTAATCGGGCGTCTCCAAGTATCTGCTCCGATTCAGGCACGGACAGCCGCAATTGAAGTTTTCTGCAATTTTATAAACCCATAGGGTCAAACTACGAGAAAATATCAATAAAACGGCCCGCTTCAATTTTTCCCCATTTTCCTTGTATAGCTCCCTTTAGAGGTAAACGTAATCGGGCGTCTCCTGGTATCTGCTCCGATTAAGGCACGGACAGCCGCAAATGAAGTTTTCTGCAACTCTATAAACCCATAGGGTCAAACTACGAGAAAATATCCACAAAACGGCCCGCTACAATTTCTCCCCATTTTCCTTGTATAGCTCCCTTTAGAGGTAAACGTAATCGGGCGTCCCCTGGAATCTGCTCCGATTCAGGCACAGACAGCCGCAAATGAAGTTTTCTGCAACTCTATAAACCCATAGGGTCAAACTACGAGAAAATATCCACAAAACGGCCTGCTTCAATTTTTCCTCATTTTCCTTGTCTAGTTCCCTTTAGAGGTAAACGTAATCGGGCGCCTCCTGGTATCTGCTCCGATTCAGGCACGGACAGTCGCAAATCAAGTTTTCTGCAATTCTATAAACCCATAGGGTAAAACTACGAGAAAATATCCACAAAACGACCCGCTTCAATTTTTCCCCATTTTCCTTGTATAGCTCCCTTTAGAGGTAAACGTAAACGGGCACCTCCTAGTATCTGCTCCGATTCAGGCACGGACAACCGCAAATGAAGTTTTCTGCAACTCTATAAACCCATAGGGTCAAACTACGAGAAAATAACCACAAAACGGCCCGCTTCAATTTTCCCCATTTTCCTTGTATAGCTCCCTTTAGAGGTAAACGTAATCGGGCGTCCCCTGGTATCTGCTCCAATTCAGGCACGGACATCCCCAAATGAACTTTTCTGCAATTCTATAAACCCATAGTGTCAAACTACGAGAAAATGTCAATAAAACGGCCCGCTTAAATTTTTCCCCATTTTCCTTGTATAGCTCCATTTAGAGGTAAACGTAATCGGGCGTCTCCAAGTATCTGCTCCGATTCAGGCACGGACAGCCGCAATTGAAGTTTTCTGCAATTTTATAAACCCATAGGGTCAAACTACGAGAAAATATCAATAAAATGGCCCGCTTCAATTTTTCCCCATTTTCCTTGTATAGCTCCCTTTAGAGGTAAACGTAATCGGGCATCTCCTAGTATCTGCTCCGATTAAGGCACGGACAGCCGCAAATGAAGTTTTCTGCAACTCTATAAACCCATAGGGTCAAACTACGAGAAAATATCCACAAAACGGCCCGCTACAATTTCTCCCCATTTTCCTTGTATAGCTCCCTTTAGAGGTAAACGTAATCGGGCGTCCCCTGGTATCTGCTCCGATTCAGGCACAGACAGCCACAAATTAAGTTTTCTGCAACTCTATAAACCCATAGGGTCAAACTACGAGAAAATATCCACAAAACGGCTTGCTTCAATTTTTCCTCATTTTCCTTGTCTAGTTCCCTTTAGAGGTAAACGTAATCGGGCGCCTCCTGGTATCTGCTCCGATTCAGGCACGGACAGCCGCAAATCAAGTTTTCTGCAATTCTATAAACCCATAGGGTAAAACTACGAGAAAATATCCACAAAACGGCCCGCTTTAATTTTTCCCCATTTTCCTTGTATAGCTCCCTTTAGAGGTAAACGTAATCGGGCACCTCCTAGTATCTGCTCCGATTCAGGCACGGACAACCGCAAATGAAGTTTTCTGCAACTCTATAAACCCATAGGGTCAAACTACGAGAAAATAACCACAAAACGGCCCGCTTCAATTTTTCCCCATTTTCCTTGTATAGCTCCCTTTAGAGGTAAACGTAATCGGGCGTCCCCTGGTATCTGCTCCGATTCAGGCACGGACACCCCAAATGAACTTTTTTGTAATTCTATAAACCCATAGGGTCAAACTACGAGAAAATATCCACAAAATGGCCCGCTACAATTTCTCCCCATTTTCCTTGTATAACTCCTTTTAGAGGTAAACGTAATCGGGCGTCCCCTGGTATCTACTCCGATTCAGGTACAGACAGCCGCAAATGAAGTTTTCTGTAACTCTATAAACCCACAGGGTCAAACTACGAGAAAATATCCACAAAACGGCCCGCTTCAATTTTTCCTCATTTTCCTTGTATAACTCCCTTTCGAGGTAAACGTAATCGGGCGTCTCCTAGTTTCTGCTCCGATTCAGGCACGGACAGCCGCAAATGAAGTTTTCTGCAATTCTATAAACCCATAGGGTCAAACTACGAGAAAATATCAATAAAACGGCCCGCTTCAATTTTTCCCCATTTTCCTTGTATAGCTCCCTTTAGAGGTAAACGTAATGGGGCGTCTCCTTGTATCTGCTCCGATTAAGGCACGGACAACCGCAAATGAAGTTTTCTGCAATTCTATAAACCCATAGGGTCGAACTACGAGAAAATATCCACAAAACGGGCCACTTCAATTTCTCCCCATTTTTATAGCTCCCTTTAGAGGTAAACGTAATCGGGCGTCCCCTGGTATCTGCTCCGATTCAGGCACGGACAGCCCCAAATGAACTTTTCTGCAATTCTATAAACCCATAGTGTCAAACTACGAGAAAATATCAATAAAACGGCCCGCTTAAATTTTTCCCCATTTTCCTTGTATAGCTCCATTTAGAGGTAAACGTAATCGGGCGTCTCCAAGTATTTGCTCCGATTCAGGCACGGACAGCCGCAATTGAAGTTTTCTGCAATTTTATAAACCCATAGGGTCAAACTACGAGAAAATATCAATAAAACGGCCCGCTTCAATTTTTCCCCATTTTCCTTGTATAGCTCCCTTTAGAGGTAAACGTAATCGGGCGTCTCCTGGTATCTGCTCCGATTAAGGCACGGACAGCCGCAAATGAAGTTTTCTGCAACTCTATAAACCCATAGGGTCAAACTACGAGAAAATATCCACAAAACGGCCCGCTACAATTTCTCCCCATTTTCCTTGTATAGCTCCCTTTAGAGGTAAACGTAATCGGGCGTCCCCTGGAATCTGCTCCGATTCAGGCACAGACAGCCGCAAATGAAGTTTTCTGCAACTCTATAAACCCATAGGGTCAAACTACGAGAAAATATCCACAAAACGGCCTGCTTCAATTTTTCCTCATTTTCCTTGTCTAGTTCCCTTTAGAGGTAAACGTAATCGGGCGCCTCCTGGTATCTGCTCCGATTCAGGCACGGACAGTCGCAAATCAAGTTTTCTGCAATTCTATAAACCCATAGGGTAAAACTACGAGAAAATATCCACAAAACGACCCGCTTCAATTTTTCCCCATTTTCCTTGTATAGCTCCCTTTAGAGGTAAACGTAAACGGGCACCTCCTAGTATCTGCTCCGATTCAGGCACGGACAACCGCAAATGAAGTTTTCTGCAACTCTATAAACCCATAGGGTCAAACTACGAGAAAATAACCACAAAACGGCCCGCTTCAATTTTTCCCCATTTTCCTTGTATAGCTCCCTTTAGAGGTAAACGTAATCGGGCGTCCCCTGGTATCTGCTCCGATTCAGGCACGGACATCCCCAAATGAACTTTTCTGCAATTCTATAAACCCATAGTGTCAAACTACGAGAAAATATCAATAAAACGGCCCGCTTAAATTTTTCCCCATTTTCCTTGTATAGCTCCATTTAGAGGTAAACGTAATCGGGCGTCTCCAAGTATCTGCTCCGATTCAGGCACGGACAGCCGCAATTGAAGTTTTCTGCAATTTTATAAACCCATAGGGTCAAACTACGAGAAAATATCAATAAAACGGCCCGCTTCAATTTTTCCCCATTTTCCTTGTATAGCTCCCTTTAGAGGTAAACGTAATCGGGCATCTCCTGGTATCTGCTCCGATTAAGGCACGGACAGCCGCAAATGAAGTTTTCTGCAACTCTATAAACCCATAGGGTCAAACTACGAGAAAATATCCACAAAACGGCCCGCTACAATTTCTCCCCATTTTCCTTGTATAGCTCCCTTTAGAGGTAAACGTAATCGGGCGTCCCCTGGTATCTGCTCCGATTCAGGCACAGACAGCCGCAAATGAAGTTTTCTGCAACTCTATAAACCCATAGGGTCAAACTACGAGAAAATATCCACAAAACGGCCTGCTTCAATTTTTCCTCATTTTCCTTGTCTAGTTCCCTTTAGAGGTAAACGTAATCGGGCGCCTCCTGGTATCTGCTCCGATTCAGGCACGGACAGCCGCAAATCAAGTTTTCTGCAATTCTATAAACCCATAGGGTAAAACTACGAGAAAATATCCACAAAACGGCCCGCTTCAATTTTTCCCCATTTTCCTTGTATAGCTCCCTTTAGAGGTAAACGTAATCGGGCACCTCCTAGTATCTGCTCCGATTCAGGCACGGACAACCGCAAATGAAGTTTTCTGCAACTCTATAAACCCATAGGGTCAAACTACGAGAAAATAACCACAAAACGGCCCACTTCAATTTTTCCCCATTTTCCTTGTATAGCTCCCTTTAGAGGTAAACGTAATCGGGCGTCCCCTGGTATCTGCTCCGATTCAGGCACGGACACCCCAAATGAACTTTTCTGTAATTCTATAAACCCATAGGGTCAAACTACGAGAAAATATCCACAAAACGGCCCGCTTCAATTTTTCCTCATTTTCCTTGTATAACTCCCTTTCGAGGTAAACGTAATCGGGCGTCTCCTAGTTTCTGCTCCGATTCAGGCACGGACAGCCGCAAATGAAGTTTTCTGCAATTCTATAAACCCATAGGCTCAAACTACGAGAAAATATCAATAAAACGGCCCGCTTCAATTTTTCCCCATTTTCCTTGTATAGCTCCCTTTAGAGGTAAACGTAATCGGGCGTCTCCTTGTATCTGCTCCGATTAAGGCACGGACAACCGCAAATGAAGTTTTCTGCAATTCTATAAACCCATAGGGTCGAACTACGAGAAAATATCCACAAAACGGGCCACTTCAATTTCTCCCCATTTTTATAGCTCCCTTTAGAGGTAAACGTAATCGGGCGTCCCCTGGTATCTGCTCCGATTCAGGCACGGACAGCCCCAAATGAACTTTTCTGCAATTCTATAAACCCATAGTGTCAAACTACGAGAAAATATCAATAAAACGGCCCGCTTAAATTTTTCCCCCATTTTCCTTGTATAGCTCCATTTAGAGGTAAACGTAATTGGGCGTCTCCAAGTATCTGCTCCGATTCAGGTACGGACAGCCGCAATTGAAGTTTTCTGCAATTCTATAAACCCATAGGGTCAAACTATGAGAAAATATCAATAAAACGGCCCGCTTCAATTTTTCCCCATTTTCCTTGTATGCTACCCTTTAGAAGTAAACGTAATCGGGCGTCTCCTGGTATCTGCACCGATTAAGGCACGGACAGCCGCAAATGAAGTTTTCTGCAATTCTATAAACCCATAGGGTCAGACTACGAGAAAATATCCACAAAACGGCCTGCTTCAATTTCTCCCCATTTTCCTTGTATAGCTCCCTTTAGAGGTAAACGTAATCGGGCGCCTCCTAGTATCTTCTCCGATTCAGGTACGGATAGCCGCAAATGAAGTTTTCTGCAACTCGATAAACCCATAGGGTCAAACTACGAGAAAATATCCACAAAACGGCCCGCTACAATTTCTCCCCATTTTCCTTGTATAGCTCCCTTTAGAGGTAAACGTAATCGGGCGTCCCCTGGTATCTGCTCCGATTCTGGCACAGACAGCCGCAAATGAAGTTTTCTGCAACTCTATAAACCCATAGGGTCAAACTACGAGAAAATATCCACAAAACGGCCCGCTTCAATTTTTCCTCATTTTCCTTGTCTAGTTCCCTTTAGAGGTAAACGTAATCGGGCGCCTCCTGGTATCTGCTCCGATTCAGGAACGGACAGCCGCAAATCAAGTTTTCTGCAATTCTATAAACCCATAGGGTCAAACTACGAGAAAATATCCACAAAACGGCCCGCTTCAATTTTTCCCCATTTTCCTTGTATAGCTCCCTTTAGAGGTAAACGTAATCGGGCACCTCCTAGTATCTGCTCCGATTCAGGCACGGACAACCGCAAATGAAGTTTTCTGCAACTCTATAAACCCATAGGGTCAAACTACGAGAAAATAACCACAAAACGGCCCGCTTCAATTTTTCCCCATTTTCCTTGTATAGCTCCCTTTAGAGGTAAACGTAATTGGGCGTCCCCTGGTATCCGCTCCGATTCAGGCACGGACACCCCAAACGAACTTTTCTGTAATTCTATAAACCCATAGGGTCAAACTACGAGAAAATATCCACAAAATGGCCCGCTACAATTTCTCCCAATTTTCCTTGTATAGCTCCCTTTAGAGGTAAACGTAATCGGGCGTCCCCTGGTATCTGCTCCGATTCAGGTACAGACAGCCGCAAATGAAGTTTTCTGTAACTCTATAAACCCACAGGGTCAAACTACGAGAAAATATCCATAAAACGGTCCGCTTCAATTTTTCCTCATTTTCCTTGTATAACTCCCTTTCGAGGTAAACATAATCGGGCGTCTCCTAGTTTCTGCTCCGATTCAGGCACGGACAGCCGCAAATGAAGTTTTCTGCAATTCTATAATCCCATAGGGTCAAACTACGAGAAAATATCAATAAAATGGCCCGCTTCAATTTTTCCCCATTTTCCTTGTATAGCTCCCTTTAGAGGTAAACGTAATCGGGCGTCTCCTTGTATCTGCTCCGATTAAGGCACGGACAACCGTAAATGAAGTTTTCTGCAATTCTATAAACCCATAGGGTCGAACTACGAGAAAATATCCACAAAATGGCCCACTTCAATTTCTCCCCATTTTTATAGCTCCCTTTAGAGGTAAACGTAATCGGGCGTCCCCTGGTATCTGCTCCGATTCAGGCACGGACAGCCCCAAATGAACTTTTCTGCAATTCTATAAACCCATAGTGTCAAACTACGAGAAAATATCAATAAAACAGCCCGCTTAAATTTTTCCCCATTTTCCTTGTATAGCTCCATTTAGAGGTAAACGTAATCGGGCGTCTCCAAGTATCTGCTCCGATTCAGGAACGGACAGCCGCAATTGAAGTTTTCTGCAATTCTATAAACCCATAGGGTCAAACTACGAGAAAATATCAATAAAACGGCCCGCTTCAATTTTTCCCCATTTTCCTTGTATAGCTCCCTTTAGAGGTAAACGTAATCGGGCGTCTCCTGGTATCTGCTCCGATTAAGGCACGGACAACCGCAAATGAAGTTTTCTGCAATTCTATAAACCCATAGGGTCAGACTACGAGAAAATATCCACAAAACGGCCTGCTTCAATTTCTCCCCATTTTCCTTGTATAGCTCTCTTTAGAGGTAAACGTAATCGGGCGCCTCCTAGTATCTTCTCTGATTCAGGTACGGATAGCCGCAAATGAAGTTTTCTGCAACTCTATAAACCCATAGGGTCAAACTACGGGAAAATATCCACAAAACGGCCCGCTACAATTTCTCCCCATTTTCCTTGTATAGCTCCCTTTAGAGGTAAACGTAATCGGGCGTCCCCTGGTATCTGCTCCGATTCAGGCACAGACCGCCGCAAATGAAGTTTTCTGCAACTCTATAAACAAATAGGGTCAAACTACGAGAAAATATCCACAAAACGGCCCGCTTCAATTTTTCCTCATTTTCCTTGTCTAGTTCCCTTTAGAGGTAAACGTAATCGGGCGCCTCCTGGTATCTGCTCCGATTCAGGCACGGACAGCCGCAAATCAAATTTTCTGCAATTCTATAAACCCATAGGGTCAAACTACGAGAAAATATCCACAAAACGGCCCGCTTCAATTTTTCCCCATTTTCCTTGTATAGCTCCCTTTAGAGGTAAACGTAATCGGGCACCTCCTAGTATCTGCTTCGATTCAGGCACGGACAACCGCAAATGAAGTTTTCTGCAACTCTATAAACCCATAGGGTCAAACTACGAGAAAATAACCACAAAACGGCCCGCTTCAATTTTTCCCCATTTTCCTTGTATAGCTCCCTTTAGAGGTAAACGTAATCGGGCGTCCCCTGGTATCTGCTCCGATTCAGGCACGGACACCCCAAATGAACTTTTCTGTAATTCTATAAACCCATAGGGTCAAACTACGAGAAAATATCCACAAAATGGCCCGCTACAATTTCTCCCCATTTTCCTTGTATAGCTCCCTTTAGAGGTAAACGTAATCGGGCGTCCCCTGGTATCTGCTCCGATTCAGGTACAGACAGCCGCAAATGAAGTTTTCTGTAACTCTAAAAACCCATAGGGTCAAACTACGAGAAAATATCCACAAAACGGCTCGCTTCAATTTTTCCTCATTTTCCTTGTATAGCTCCCTTTCGAGGTAAACGTAATCGGGCGTCTCCTAGTTTCTGCTCCGATTCAGGCACGGACAGCCGCAAATGAAGTTTTCTGCAATTCTATAAACCCATAGGGTCAAACTACGAGAAAATATCAATAAAACGGCCCGCTTCAATTTTTCCCCATTTTCCTTGTATAGCTCCCTTTATAGGTAAACGTAATCGGGCGTCTCCTTGTATCTGCTCCGATTAAGGCCCGGACAACCGCAAATGAAGTTTTCTGCAATTCTATAAACCCATAGGGTCGAACTACGAGAAAATATCCACAAAATGGCCCACTTCAATTTCTCCCCATTTTTATAGCTCCCTTTAGAGGTAAACGTAATCGGGCGTCCCCTGGTATCTACTCCGATTCAGGCACGGACAGCCCCAAATGAACTTTTCTGCAATTCTATAAACCCATAGTGTCAAACTACGAGAAAATATCAATAAAACGGCCCGCTTAAATTTTTCCCCATTTTCCTTGTATAGCTCCATTTAGAGGTAAACGTAATCGGGCGTCTCCAAGTATCTGCTCCGATTCAGGCACGGACAGCCGCAATTGAAGTTTTCTGCAATTCTATAAACCCATAGGGTCAAACTACGAAAAAATATCAATAAAACGGCCCGCTTCAATTTTTCCCCATTTTCCTTGTATAGCTCCCTTTAGAGGTAAACGTAATCGGGCGTCTCCTGGTATCTGCTCCGATTAAGGCACGAACAGCCGCAAATGAAGTTTTCTGCAATTCTATAAACCCATAGGGCCAGACTACGAGAAAATATCCACAAAACGGCCTGCTTCAATTTCTCCCCATTTTCCTTGTATAGCTCCCTTTAGAGGTAAACGTAATCGGGCGCCTCCTAGTATCTTCTCCGATTCAGGTACGGATAGCCGCAAATGAAGTTTTCTGCAACTCTATAAACCCATAGGGTCAAACTACGAGAAAATATCCTCAAAACGTCCCGCTTCAATTTCTCCCCATTTTCCTTGTATAGCTCCCTTTAGAGGTAAACGTAATCGGGCGTCCCCTGGTATCTGCTCCGATTCAGGCACGGACAGCCGCAAATGAAGTTTTCTGCAATTCTATAAACCCATAGGGTCAAACTACGAGAAAATATCCACAAAACGGCCCGCTTCAATTTTTCCCCATTTTCCTTGTATAGCTCCCTTTAGAGGTAAACGTAATGGGGCACCTCCTAGTATCTGCTCCGATTCAGGCACGGACAACCGCAAATGAAGTTTTCTGCAACTCTATAAACCCATAGGGTCAAACTATGAGAAAATAACCACAAAACGGCCCGCTTCAATTTTTCCCCATTTTCCTTGTATAGCTCCCTTTAGAGGTAAACGTAAAGCCTCCTGGCATCTGCTCCGATTCAGGCACGGAGAGCCGCAAATCAAGTTTTTTGCAATTCTATAAACCCCACAGGGTCAAACTATGAGAAAATATCCACAAAACGACCCGCTTCAATTTTTCCTCATTTTCCTTGTATGGCTCCCTTTCGAGGTAAACGTAATCGGGCACCTACTAGTATCTGCTCCGATTCAGGCACGGACAGCCGCAAATGAAGTTTTCTGCAATTCTATAAACCCATAGGGTCAAACTACGAGAAAATATCAATAAAACGGCCCGCTTCAATTTTTCCCCATTTTCCTTGTTTAGCTCCCTTTAGAGGTAAACGTAATCGGGCGTCTCCTTGTATCTGCTCCGATTAAGGCCCGGACAACCGCAAATGAAGTTTTCTGCAATTCTATAAACCCATAGGGTCGAACTACGAGAAAATATCCACAAAATGGCCCACTTCAATTTCTCCCCATTTTTATAGCTCCCTTTAGAGGTAAACGTAATCGGGCGTCCCCTGGTATCTACTCCGATTCAGGCACGGACAGCCCCAAATGAACTTTTCTGCAATTCTATAAACCCATAGTGTCAAACTACGAGAAAATATCAATAAAACGGCCCGCTTAAATTTTTCCCCATTTTCCTTGTATAGCTCCATTTAGAGGTAAACGTAATCGGGCGTCTCCAAGTATCTGCTCCGATTCAGGCACGGACAGCCGCAATTGAAGTTTTCTGCAATTCTATAAACCCATAGGGTCAAACTACGAAAAAATATCAATAAAACGGCCCGCTTCAATTTTTCCCCATTTTCCTTGTATAGCTCCCTTTAGAGGTAAACGTAATCGGGCGTCTCCTGGTATCTGCTCCGATTAAGGCACGAACAGCCGCAAATGAAGTTTTCTGCAATTCTATAAACCCATAGGGCCAGACTACGAGAAAATATCCACAAAACGGCCTGCTTCAATTTCTCCCCATTTTCCTTGTATAGCTCCCTTTAGAGGTAAACGTAATCGGGCGCCTCCTAGTATCTTCTCCGATTCAGGTACGGATAGCCGCAAATGAAGTTTTCTGCAACTCTATAAACCCATAGGGTCAAACTACGAGAAAATATCCTCAAAACGTCCCGCTTCAATTTCTCCCCATTTTCCTTGTATAGCTCCCTTTAGAGGTAAACGTAATCGGGCGTCCCCTGGTATCTGCTCCGATTCAGGCACGGACAGCCGCAAATGAAGTTTTCTGCAATTCTATAAACCCATAGGGTCAAACTACGAGAAAATATCCACAAAACGGCCCGCTTCAATTTTTCCCCATTTTCCTTGTATAGCTCCCTTTAGAGGTAAACGTAATGGGGCACCTCCTAGTATCTGCTCCGATTCAGGCACGGACAACCGCAAATGAAGTTTTCTGCAACTCTATAAACCCATAGGGTCAAACTATGAGAAAATAACCACAAAACGGCCCGCTTCAATTTTTCCCCATTTTCCTTGTATAGCTCCCTTTAGAGGTAAACGTAAAGCCTCCTGGCATCTGCTCCGATTCAGGCACGGAGAGCCGCAAATCAAGTTTTTTGCAATTCTATAAACCCCACAGGGTCAAACTATGAGAGAATATCCACAAAACGGCCCGCTTCAATTTTTCCTCATTTTCCTTGTATGGCTCCCTTTCGAGGTAAACGTAATCGGGCACCTACTAGTATCTGCTCCGATTCAGGCACGGACAGCCGCAAATGAAGTTTTCTGCAATTCTATAAACCCATAGGGTCAAACTACGAGAAAATATCAATAAAACGGCCCGCTTCAATTTTTCCCCATTTTCCTTGTTTAGCTCCCTTTAGAGGTAAACGTAATCGGGCGTCTCCTGGTATATGCTCCGATTAAGGCACGGACAACTGCAACTGAAGTTTTATGCAATTCTATAAACCCCACAGGGTCAAACTACGAGAAAATATCAATAAAACGGCCCGCTTAAATTTTTCCGCATTTTCCTTGTATAGCTCCATTTAGAGGAAAACGTAATCGGGCGTCTCCAAGTATCTGATCCGATTCAGGCACGGACAGCCGCAAATGAAGTTTTCTGCAATTTTATAAACCCATAGGGTCAAACTACGAGAAAATATCAATAAAACGGCCGGCTTCAATTTTTCCCCATTTTCCTTGTATAGCTCCTTTTAGAGGTAAACGTAATCGGGCGTCTCCTGGTGTCTGCTCCGATTAAGGCACGGACAGCCGCAAATGAAGTTTTCTGCAATTCTATAAACCCATAGGGTCAAACTACGAGAAAATATCCACAAAACGGCCGTCTTCAATTTCTCCCCATTTTCCTTGTATAGCTCCCTTTAGAGGTAAACGTAATCGGGCGCCTCCTAGTATCTGCTCCGATTCAGGTACGGACAGCCGCAAATGAAGTTTTCTGCAAATCTATAAACCCATAGGGTCAAACTACGAGAAAATATCCACAAAACGGCCCACTACAATTTCTCCCCATTTTCCTTGTATAGCTCCCTTTAGAGGTAAACGTAATCGAGCGCCTCCTAGTATCTGCTCCGATTCAGGCACAGACAGCCGCAAATGAAGTTTTCTGCAACTCTATAAACCCATAGGGTCAAACTACGAGAAAATATCCACAAAATGGCCCGCTTCAATTTTTCCTCATTTTCCTTGTCTAGCTCCCTTTCGAGGTAAACGTAATCGGGCGTCTCGTAGTATCTGCTCCGATTAAGGCAGGGACAACCGCAAATAAAGTTTTCTGCAATTCTATAAACCCATAGGGTCAAACTACGAGAAAATATCAATAAAACGGCCCGCTTCAATTTTCCCCCATTTTCCTTGTATAGCTCCCTTTAAAGGTAAATGTAATAGGGCGCCTCCTGGTATCTGCTCCGATTAAGGCTCGGACAACCGCAAATGAAGTTTTCTGCAATTCTATAAACCCATAGGGTCAAACTACGAGAAAATATCCACAAAACGGCCCACTTCAATTTCTCCCTATTTTCCTTGTATATATAGCTCCCTTTAGAGGGAAACGTAAAGCCTCCTGGCATCTGCTCCGATTCAGGCACGGACAACCGCAAATCAAGTTTTCTGCAATTCTATAAACCCCACAGGGTCAAACTATGAGAAAATATCAACAAAACGGCCCGCTTCAATTTTTCCTCATTTTCCTTGTATGGCTCCCTTTCGAGGTAAACGTAATCGGGCGCCTCCTAGTATCTGCTCCGATTCAGGCACGGACAGCCGCAAATGAAGTTTTCTGC
Organism: Heracleum sosnowskyi; assembly: GCA_030848705.1. Taxonomy (NCBI): domain Eukaryota; kingdom Viridiplantae; phylum Streptophyta; class Magnoliopsida; order Apiales; family Apiaceae; genus Heracleum; species Heracleum sosnowskyi. The sequence goes on along the minus strand of CM061244.1, from coordinate 64,764,061 downwards.
AATTCTATAAACCCATAGGGTCAAACTACGAGAAAATATCAATAAAACGGCCCGCTTCAATTTTTCCCCATTTTCCTTGTATAGCTCCCTTTAGAGGTAAACGTAATCGGGCGTCTCCGGGTATATGCTCCGATTAAGGCACGGACAACTGCAACTGAAGTTTTCTGCAATTCTATAAACCCCACAGGGTCAAACTACGAGAAAATATCAATAAAACGGCCCGCTTAAATTTTTCCCCATTTTCCTTGTATAGCTCCATTTAGAGGAAAACGTAATCGGGCGTCTCCAAGTATCTGATCCGATTCAGGCACGGACAGCCGCAAATGAAGTTTTCTGCAATTCTATAAACCCATAGGGTCAAACTACGAGAAAATATCAATAAAACGGCCGGCTTCAATTTTTCCCCATTTTCCTTGTATAGCTCCTTTTAGAGGTAAACGTAATCGGGCGTCTCCTGGTGTCTGCTCCGATTAAGGCACGGACAGCCGCAAATGAAGTTTTCTGCAATTCTATAAACCCATAGGGTCAAACTACGAGAAAATATCCACAAAACGGCCGGCTTTAATTTCTCCCCATTTTCCTTGTATAGCTCCCTTTAGAGGTAAACGTAATCGGGCGCCTCCTAGTATCTGCTCCGATTCAGGTACGGATAGCCACAAATGAAGTTTTCTGCAACTCTATAAACCCATAGGGTCAAACTACGAGAAAATATCCACAAAACGGCCCACTACAATTTCTCCCCATTTTCCTTGTATAGTTCCCTTTAGAGGTAAACGTAATCGGGCGTCCCCTGGTATCTGCTCCGATTCAGGCACAGACAGCCGCAAATGAAGTTTTCTGCAACTCTATAAACCCATAGGGTCAAACTACGAGAAAATATCCACAAAACGGCCCGCTTCAATTTTTCCTCATTTTCCTTGTCTAGCTCCCTTTCGAGGTAAACGTAATCGGGCGTCTCGTAGTATCTGCTCCGATTAAGGCACGGACAACCGAAAATGAAGTTTTCTGCAATTCTATAAACCCATAGGGTCAAACTACGAGAAAATATCAATAAAACGGCCCGCTTCAATTTTTCCCCATTTTCCTTGTATAGCTCCCTTTAAAGGTAAACGTAATAGGGGGTCTCCTGGTATCTGCTCCGATTAAGGCTCGGACAACCGCAAATGAAGTTTTCTGCAATTCTATAAACGCATAGGGTCAAACTACGAGAAAATATCCACAAAACGGCCCACTTCAATTTCTCCCTATTTTCCTTGTATATATAGCTCCCTTTAGAGGGAAACGTAAAGCCTCCTGGTATCTGCTCCGATTCAGGCACGGACAGCCGCAAATCAAGTTTTCTGCAATTCTATAAACCCATAGGGTCAAACTACGAGAAAATATCCACAAAACGGCCTGCTTCAATTCTTCCCCATTTTCCTTGTATAGCTCCCTTTAGAGGTAAACGTAATCCGGCGTCCCCTGGTATCTGCTCCGATTCAGGCACGGATAGTCCCAAATGAACTTTTCTACAATTCTATAAACCCATAGGGTCAAACTACGTGAAAATATCCACAAAACGGCTCGCTTCAATGTTTCTCCATTTTCCATGTATAGCTCCCTTTAAAGGTAAACGTAATCGGGTGGCTCCTGGTATATGCTCCGATTCAGGCACGGACACCCGCAAATGAAGTTATCTTCAATTCTATGAACCCATAGGTCAAACTACGAGAAAATATCCAAAAAACGGCCCGCTTCAATTTTTCCCCGTTTTTCTTGTATAGCTCCCTTTAGAGGTGAACGTAATCGGGCGCCTCTTCGTATCTGCTCCGATTCAGGCACGGACAGCCGCAAATGAAGTTTTCTGCAACTCTATAAACCCATAGGGTCAAACTACGAGAAAATATCCACAAAACGGCCCGCTTCAATTTTTCCCCATTTTCCTTGTATAGCTCCCTTTAGAGGTAAACGTAATCGGGCGTCCCCTGGTATCTGCTCCGTTTCAGGCACAGACAGCCGCAAATGAAGTTTTCTGCAACTCTATAAACCCATAGGGTCAAACTATGAGAAAATATCCACAAAACGGCCCGCTTCAATTTTTCCTCATTTTCCTTGTATAGCTCCCTTTCGAGGTAAACGTAATCGGGCGTCTCCTAGTATCTGCTCCGATTCAGGCACGGACAGCCGCAAATGAAGTTTTCTGCAATTCTATAAACCCATAGGGTCAAACTATGAGAAAATATCAATAAAACGGCCCGCTTCAATTTTTCCCCATTTTCCTTGTATAGCTCCCTTTAGAGGTAAACGTAATCGGGCGTCTCTTGGTATCTGCTCCGATTAAGGCACGGACAACCGCAAATGAAGTTTTCTGCAATTCCTTAAACCCATAGGGTCAAACTACGAGAAAATATCCAAAAAATTGCCTGCTTCAATTCTTCCCCATTTTCCTTGTATAGCTCCCTTTAGAGGTAAACGTAATCCGGCGTCCCCTGGTATCTGCTCAGATTCAGGCACGGACAGCCGCAAATGAAGTTTTCTGCAACTCTATAAACCCATAGGGTCAAACTACGAGAAAATATCCACAAAACGGCCCGCTTCAATTTTTCCCCATTTTCCTTGTAAAGCTCCCTTTAGAGGTAAACGTAATCGGGCGACTCCTAGTATATGCTCCGATTCAAGCACGGACAACCGTATATGAAGTTTTCTGCAATTCTATAAACCCATAGGGTCAAACTACGAGAAAATATCCACAAAATAGCCCGCTTCAATTTTTCCCCATTTTCCTTGTATAGCTCCCTTTAGAGGTAAACGTAATCGGGAGTCCCCTGGTATCTGCTCCGATTCAGGCACGGACAACCCCAAATGAACTTTTCTGCAATTCTATAATCCCCTAGGGTCAAACTACGAGAAAATATCCACAAAATGGCCCGCTTCAATTTCTCCCCAATTTCCTTGTATAGCTCCCTTTAGAGGGAAACGTAATCGGGCGAACCCTGTTATGTGCTCCGATTCAGGAACGGACACCCTAAATGAAATTTTCTGCAATTCTATAAACCCATAGGGTTAAACTACGAGAAAATATCCACAAAATGGCTCGGTTCAAGTTTTCTCCATTTTCCTTGTATAGCTCCCTTTAGAGGTAAACGTAATCGGGCGCCTCGTAGTATCTGCTCCGATTCAGGCACAGACAACCGCAAATGAAGTTTTCTGCAACTCTATAAACCAATAGGGTCAAACTACGAGAAAATATAAACAAAACGGCCCGCTTCAATTTTTCCCCATTTTCCTTGTATAGCTCCCTTGCGAGGTAAACGTAATCGGGCGTCTCCTAGTATCTGCTCTGATTCAGGCACGGACAGCTGCAAATGAAGTTTTCTGCAATTCTATAAACCCATAGGGTCAAACTACGAAAAAATATCAATAAAACGGCCCGCTTCAATTTGTCCCCATTTTCCTTGTATAGCTCCCTTTACAGGTAAACGTAATCGGGTGTCTCCTGGTATCTGCTCCGATTAAGGCACGGACAGCCGCAAATGAAGTTTTCTGCAACTCTATAAACCCATAGGGTCAAACTACGAGAAAATATCCACAGAACGGCCCGCTTCAATTTTTCCCCATTTTCCTTGTATAACTCCCTTTAGAGGTAAACGTAATCGGGCGTCCCCTGGTATCTGCTCCGATTCAGGCACGGACAGCCTCAAATGAACTTTTCTGGAATTCTATAAACCCATAGGGTCAAACTACGAGAAAATATCCACAAAACGGCCCACTTCAATTTTTCCCCATTTTCCTTGTATAGCTCCCTTTAGAGGTAAATGTAATCGGGGGTCCCCTGGTATCTGCTCCGATTCAGGCACGAACACCCCAAATGAACTTTTCTGCAATTCTATAAACCCTATAGGGTCAAACTACGAGAAAATATCCACAAAACGGCCCGCTTTAATTTCTCCCCATTTTCCTTGTATAGCTCCCTTTAGAGGTAAACGTAATCGGGCGTCCCTTGGTATCTGCTCCGATTCAGGCACAAACAGCCGCAAATGAATTTTTCTGCAACTCTATAAACCCATAGGGTCAAACTACGAGAAAATATCCACAAAACGGCCTTCTTCAATTTTTCCTCATTTTCCTTGTATAGCTCCCTTTCAAGGTAAACGTAATCGGGCGTCTCCTAGTATCTACTCCGATTCAGGCACGGACAGCCGCAAATGAAGTTTTCTGCAATTCTATAAACCCATAGGGTCAAACTACGAGAAAATATTAATAAAACGGCCTGCTTCATTTTTTCCCCATTTTCCTTGTATAGCTCCCTTTAGAGGTAAATGTAATCGGACGTCTCCTGGTATCTGCTCCGATTAAGGCACGGACAGCCGCAAATGAATTTTTCTGCAATTATATAAACCCATAGGGTGAAACTACGAGAAATATCCACAAAACGGCCCACTTCAATTTCTCCCCATTTTCCTTGTATAGCTCCCTTTAGAGGTAAACGTAATCGGGCGCCTCCTGGTATCTGTTCCGATTCAGGCACGGACAACCGCAAATCAAGTGTTCTGTAATTCTATAAACCCATAGGTTCAAACTATGAGAAAATATCCACAAAACGGCCCGCTTCAATTCTTCCCCATTTTCCTTTTATAGCTCTCTTTAGAGGTAAACGTAATCCGGCGTCCCCTGGTATCTGCTCCGATTCAGGCACGGACAGCCCCAAATGAACTTTTCTACAATTCTATAAACCCATAGGGTCAAACTACGTGAAAATATCAACAAAACGACTCGCTTCAATTTTTCTCCATTTTCCTTATATAGCTCCCTTTAAAGGTAAACGTAATCGGGCGGCTCCTGGTATATGCTCCGATTCAGGCACGGACACCCGCAGCAAATGAAGTTTTCTTCAATTCTATGAACCCATAGGTCAAACTACGAGAAAATATCAAAAAAACGGCCCGCTTCAATTTTTCCCCATTTTCCTTGTATAGCTCCCTTTAGAGGTGAACGTAATCGAGCGCCTCCTGGTATCTTCTCAGATTCAGGCACGGACAGCCGCAAATGAAGTTTACTGCAACTCTATAAACCCATAGGGTCAAACTACGAGAAAATATCCACAAAATGGCCCGCTTCAATTTTTCCTCATTTTCCTTGTCTAGCTCCCTTTAGAGGTAAACGTAATCGGGCGACTCCTAGTATTTGCTCCGATTCAAGCACGGACATCCGTATATGAAGTTTTTTGCAATTCTATAAACCCATAGGGTCAAACTACGAGAAAATATCCACAAAAAAGCCCGCTTCAATTTTTCCCCATTTTCCTTGTATAGCTCCCTTTAGAGGTAAACGTAATCGGGCGTCCCCTGGTATCTACTCCGATTCAGGCACGGACAGCCCCAAATGAACTTTTCTGCAATTCTATAAACCCATAGGGTCAAACTACGAGAAAATATCCACAAAACGGCCCACTTCAATTTTTCCCCATTTTCCTTGTATAGCTCCCTTTAGAGGTAAATGTAATCGGGCGTCCCCTGGTATCTGCTCCGATTCAGGCACGGACACCCCAAATGAACTTTTCTGCAATTCAATAAACCCTATAGGGTCAAACTACGCTTTAATTTCTCCCCATTTTCCTTGTATAGCTCCCTTTAGAGGTAAACGTAATCGGGTGTCTCCTGGTATCTGCTCCGATTAAGGCACGGACAGCCGTAAATGAAGTTTTCTGCAACTCTATAAACCCATCGGGTCAAACTACGAGAAAATATCCACAGAACGGCCCGCTTCAATTTTTCCCCATTTTCCTTGTATAGCTCCCTTTAGAGGTAAACGTAATCGGGCGACTCCTAGTATATGCTCCGATTCAAGCACGGACAAACGTATATGAAGTTTTCTGCAATTCTATAAACCCATAGGGACAAACTACGAGAAAATATCCACAAAATGGCCCACTTCAATTTTTCCCCATTTTCCTTGTATAGCTCCCTTTAGAGGTAAATGTAATCGGGCGTCCCCTGGTATCTGCTCCGATTCAGGCACGAACACCCCAAATGAACTTTTCTGCAATTCTATAAACCCTATAGGGTCAAACTACGAGAAAATATCCACAAAACGGCCCGCTTTAATTTCTCCCCATTTTCCTTGTATAGCTCCCTTTAGAGGTAAACGTAATCGGGCGTCCCCTGGTATCTGCTCCGATTCAGGCACAGACAGCCGCAAATGAAATTTTCTGCAACTCTATAAACCCATAGGGTCAAACTACGAGAAAATATCCACAAAACGGCCTGCTTCAATTTTTCCTCATTTTCCTTGTATAGCTCCCTTTCAAGGTAAACGTAATCGGGCGTCTCCTAGTATCTACTCCGATTCAGGCACGGACAGCCGCAAATGAAGTTTTCTGCAATTCTATAAACCCATAGGGTCGAACTACGAGAAAATATTAATAAAACGGCCTACTTCATTTTTTCCCCATTTTCCTTGTATAGCTCCCTTTAGAGGTAAACGTAATCGGGCGTCTCCTGGTATCTGCTCCGATTAAGGCACGGACAGCCGCAAATGAAGTTTTCTGCAATTCTATAAACCCATAGGGTGAAACTACGAGAAAATATCCACAAAACGGCCCACTTCAATTTCTCCCCATTTTCCTTGTATAGCTCCCTTTAGAGGTAAACGTAATCGGGCGCCTCCTGGTATCTGTTCCGATTCAGGCACGGACAACCGCAAATCAAGTTTTCTGTAATTCTATAGACCCATAGGTTCAAACTATGAGAAAATATCCACAAAACGGCCCGCTTCAATTCTTCCCCATTTTCCTTGTATAGGTCCCTTTAGAGGTAAACGTAATCCGGCGTCCCCTGGTATCTGCTCCGATTCAGGTACGGACAGCCCCAAATGAACTTTTCTGCAATTCTATAAACCCATAGGCTCAAACTACGTGAAAATATCCACAAAACGGCTCGCTTCAATTTTTCTCCATTTTCCTTATATAGCTCCCTTTAAAGGTAAACGTAATCGGGCGGCTCCTGGTATATGCTCCGATTCAGGCACGGACACCCGCAAATGAAGTTTTCTTCAATTCTATGAACCCATAGGTCAAACTACGAAAAAATATCCAAAAAACGGCCCGCTTCAATTTTTCCCCGTTTTTCTTGTATAGCTCCCTTTAGAGGTGAACGTAATCGAGCGCCTCCTGGTATCTTCTCAGATTCAGGCACGGACAGCCGCAAATGAAGTTTACTGCAACTCTATAAACCCATAGGGTCAAACTACGAAAAAATATCCACAAAACGGTCCGCTTCAATTTTTCCCCATTTTCCTTGTATAGCTCCCTTTAGAGGTAAACGTAATCGGGCGACTCCTAGTATTTGCTCCGATTCAAGCACGGACAGCCGTATATGAAGTTTTCTGCAATTCTATAAACCCATAGGGTCAAACTACGAGAAAAAATCCACAAAACAGCCCGCTTCAATTTTTCCCCATTTTCCTTGTATAGCTCCCTTTAGAGGTAAACGTAATCGGGCGTCCCCTGGTATCTACTCCGATTCAGGCACGGACAGCCCCAAATGAACTTTTCTGCAATTCTATAAACCCATAGGGTCGAACTACGAGAAAATATCCACAAAACGGCCCACTTCAATTTTTCCCCATTTTCCTTGTATAGCTCCCTTTAGAGGTAAATATAATCGGGCGTCCCCTGGTATCTGCTCCGATTCAGGCAAGGACACCCCAAATGAACTTTTCTGCAATTCTATAAACCCTATAGGGTCAAACTACGAGAGAATATCCACAAAACGGCCCGCTTTAATTTCTCCCCATTTTCCTTGTATAGCTCCCTTTAGAGGTAAACGTAATCGGGCGTCCCTTGGTATCTGCTCCGATTCAGGCACAGACAGCCGTAAATGAAGTTTTCTGCAACTCTATAAACTTATAGGGTCAAACTACGAGAAAATATCCACAAAACGGCCTGCTTCAATTTTTCCTCATTTTCCTTGTATAGCTCCCTTTCAAGGTAAACGTAATCGGGTGTCTCCTAGTATCTGCTCCGATTCAGGCACGGACAGCCGCAAATGAAGTTTTCTGCAATTCTATAAACCCATAGGGTCAAACTACGAGAAAATATTAATAAAACGGCCCGCTTCATTTTTTCCCCATTTTCCTTGTATAGCTCCCTTTAGAGGTAAACGTAATCGGGTGTCTCCTGGTATCTGCTCCGATTAAGGCACGGACAGCCGAAAATGAAGTTTTCTGCAATTCTATAAACCCATAGGGTGAAACTACGAGAAATATCCACAAAACGGCCCACTTCAATTTCTCCCCATTTTCCTTGTATAGTTCCCTTTAGAGGTAAACGTAATCGGGCGCCTCCTGGTATCTGTTCCAATTCAGGCACGGACAACCGCAAATCAAGTTTTCTGTAATTCTATAAACCCATAGGTTCAAACTATGAGAAAATATCCACAAAACGGCCCGCTTCAATTCTTCCCCATTTTCCTTGTATAGCTCCCTTTAGAGGTAAACGTAATCCGGCGTCCCCTGGTATCTGTTCCGATTCAGGCACGGACAGCCCCAAATGAACTTTTCTGCAATTCTATAAACCCATAGGGTCAAACTACGTGAAAATATCCACAAAACGGCTCGCTTCAATTTTTCTCCATTTTTCTTATATAGCTCCCTTTAAAGGTAAACGTAATCGGGCGGCTCCTGGTATACGCTCCGATTCAGGCACGGACACCCGCAAATGAAGTTTTCTTCAATTCTATGAACCCTATAGGGTCAAACTACGAGAAAATATCCACAAAACGGCCCGCTTTAATTTCTCCCCATTTTCCTTGTATAGCTCCCTTTAGAGGTAAACGTAATCGGGCGACCCCTGGTATCTGCTCCGATTCAGGCACAAACAGCCGCAAATGAAGTTTTCTGCAACTCTATAAACCCATAGGGTCAAACTACGAGAAAATTTCCACAAAACGGCCTGCTTCAATTTTTCCTCATTTTCCTTGTATAGCTCCCTTTCAAGGTAAATGTAATCGGGCGTCTCCTAGTATCTACTCCGATTCAGGCACGGACAGCCGCAAATGAAGTTTTCTGCAATTCTATAAACCCATAGGGTCAAACTACGAGAAAATATTAATAAAACGGCCTGCTTCATTTTTTTCCCCATTTTCCTTGTATAGCTCCCTTTAGAGGTAAACGTAATCGGGCGTCTCCTGGTATCTGCTCCGATTAAGGCACGGACAGCCGCAAATGAAGTTTTCTGCAATTCTATAAACCCATAGGGTGAAACTACGAGAAATATCCACAAAACGGCCCACTTCAATTTCTCCCCATTTTCCTTGTATAGCTCCCTTTAAAGGTAAACGTAATCGGGCGCCTCCTGGTATCTGTTCCGATTCAGGCACGGACAACCGCAAATGAAGTTTTCTGTAATTCTATAAACCCATAGGTTCAAACTATGAGAAAATATCCACAAAACGGCCCGCTTCAGTTCATCCCCATTTTCCTTGTATAGCTCCCTTTAGGGGTAAACGTAATCCGGCGTCCCCTGGTATCTGCTCCGATTCAGGCACGGACAGCCCCAAATGAACTTTTCTGCAATTCTATAAACCCATAGGGTCAAACTACGTGAAAATATCCACAAAACGGCTTGCTTCAATTTTTCTCCATTTTCCTTATATAGCTCCCTTTAAAGGTAAGCGTAATCGGGCGGCTCCTGGTATATGCTCCGATTCAGGCACGGACACCCGCAAATGAAGTTTTCTTCAATTCTATGAACCCTATAGGGTCAAACTACGAGAAAATATCCACAAAATGGCCCGCTTTAATTTCTCCCCATTTTCCTTGTATAGCTCTCTTTAGAGGTAAACGTAATCGGGCGACCCCTGGTATCTGCTCCGATTCAGGCACAAACAGCCGCAAATGAAGTTTTCTGCAACTCTATAAACCCATAGGGTCAAACTACGAGAAAATTTCCACAAAACGGCCTGCTTCAATTTTTCCTCATTTTCCTTGTATAGCTCCCTTTCAAGGTAAACGTAATCGGGCGTCTCCTAGTATCTACTCCGATTCAGGCACGGACAGCCGCAAATGAAGTTTTCTGCAATTCTATAAACCCATAGGGTCAAACTACGAGAAAATATTAATAAAACGGCCTGCTTCATTTTTTCCCCATTTTCCTTGTATAGCTCCCTTTAGAGGTAAACGTAATCGGGCGTCTCCTGGTATCTGCTCCGATTAAGGCACGGACAGCCGCAAATGAAGTTTTCTGCAATTCTATAAACCCATAGGGTGAAACTACGAGAAATATCCACAAAACGGCCCACTTCAATTTCTCCCCATTTTCCTTGTATAGCTCCCTTTAGAGGTAAACGTAATCGGGCGCCTCCTGGTATCTGTTCCGATTCAGGCACGGACAACCGCAAATCAAGTTTTCTGTAATTCTATAAACCCATAGGTTCAAACTATGAGAAAATATCCACAAAACGGCCCGCTTCAATTCTTCCCCATTTTCCTTGTATAGCTCCCTTTAGAGGTAAACGTAATCCGGCGTCCCCTGGTATCTGTTCCGATTCAGGCACGGACAGCCCCAAATGAACTTTTCTGCAATTCTATAAACCCATAGGGTCAAACTACGTGAAAATATCCACAAAACGGCTCGCTTGAATTTTTCTCCATTTTCCTTACATAGCTCCCTTTAAAGGTAAATGTAATCGGGCGGCTCCTGGTATATGCTCCGATTCAGGCACGGACACCCGCAAATGAAGTTTTCTTCAATTCTATGAACCCTATAGGGTCAAACTACGAGAAAATATCCACAAAACGGCCCGCTTTAATTTCTCCCCATTTTCCTTGTATAGCTCCCTTTAGAGGTAAACGTAATCGGGTGACCCCTGGTATCTGCTCCGATTCAGGCACAAACAGCCGCAAATGAAGTTTTCTGCAACTCTATAAACCCATAGGGTCAAACTACGAGAAAATTTCCACAAAACGGCCTGCTTCAATTTTTCCTCATTTTCCTTGTATAGCTCCCTTTCAAGTTAAACGTAATCGGGCGTCTCCTAGTATCTACTCCGATTCAGGCACAGACAGCCGCAAATGAAGTTTTCTGCAATTCTATAAACCCATAGGGTCAAACTACGAGAAAATATTAATAAAACGGCCTGCTTCATTTTTTCCCCATTTTCCTTGTATAGCTCCCTTTAGAGGTAAACGTAATCGGGCGTCTCCTGGTATCTGCTCCGATTAAGGCACGGACAGCCGCAAATGAAGTTTTATGCAATTCTATAAACCCATAGGGTGAAACTACGAGAAATATCCACAAAACGGCCCACTTCAATTTCTCCCCATTTTCCTTGTATAGCTCCCTTTAGAGGTAAACGTAATCGGGCGCCTCCTGGTATCTGTTCCGATTCAGGCACGGACAACCGCAAATCAAGTTTTCTGTAATTCTATAAACCCATAGGTTCAAACTATGAGAAAATATCCACAAAACGGCCCGCTTCAATTCATCCCCATTTTCCTTGTATAGCTCCCTTTAGGGGTAAACGTAATCCGGCGTCCCCTGGTATCTGCTCCGATTCAGGCACGGACTGCCCCAAATGAACTTTTCTGCAATTCTATAAACACATAGGGTCAAACTACGTGAAAATATCCACAAAACGGCTCGCTTCAATTTTTCTCCATTTTCCTTATATAGCTCCCTTTAAAGGTAAACGTAATCGGGCGGCTCCTGGTATATGCTCCGATTCAGGCACGGACACCCGCAAATGAAGTTTTCTTCAATTCTATGAACCCATAGGTCAAACTACGAGAAAATATCGAAAAAACGTCCCGCTTCAATTTTTCCCCATTTTTCTTGTATAGCTCCCTTTAGAGGTGAACGTAATCGGGCGCCTCCTGGTATCTTCTCAGATTCGGGCACGGATAGCCGCAAATGAAGTTTTCTGCAACTCTATAAACCCATAAGGTCAAACTACGAGAAAATATCCACAAAACGGCCCGCTTCAATTTTTCCCCATTTTCCTTGTATAGCTCCCTTTAGAGGTAAACGTAATCGGGCGACTCCTAGTATTTGCTCCGATTCAAGCACGGACATCCGTATATGAAGTTTTCTGCAATTCTATAAACCCATAGGGTCAAACTACGAGAAAATATCCACAAAACAGCCCGCTTCAATTTTTCCCCATTTTCCTTGTATAGCTCCCTTTAGAGGTAAACGTAATCGGGCGTCCCCTGGTATCTACTCCGATTCAGGCACGGACAGCCCCAAATGAACTTTTCTGCAATTCTATAAACTCATAGGGTCAAACTACGAGAAAATATCCACAAAACGGCCCACTTCAATATTTCCCCATTTTCCTTGTATAGCTCCCTTTAGAGGTAAATGTAATCGGGCGTCCCCTGGTATCTGCTCCGATTCAGGCACGGACACCCCAAATGAACTTTTCTGCAATTCAATAAACCCTATAGGGTCAAACTACGCTTTAATTTCTCCCCATTTTCCTTGTATAGCTCCCTTTAGAGGTAAACGTAATCGGGTGTCTCCTGGTATCTGCTCCGATTAAGGCACGGACAGCCGCAAATGAAGTTTTCTGCAACTCTATAAACCCATAGGGTCAAACTACGAGAAAATATCCACCGAACGGCCCGCTTCAATTTTTCCCCATTTTCCTTGTATAGCTCCCTTTAGAGGTAAAAGTAATCGAGCGACTCCTAGTATATGCTCCGATTCAAGCACGGACAACCGTATATGAAGTTTTCTGCAACTCTATAAACCCATAGGGTCAAACTACGAGAAAATATTAATAAAACGGCCCGCTTCATTTTTTCCCCATTTTCCTTGTATAGCTCCCTTTAGAGGTAAACGTAATCGGGCGTCTCCTGGTATCTGCTCCGATTAAGGCACGAACAGCCGCAAATGAAGTTTTCTGCAATTCTATAAACCCATATGGTGAAACTACGAGAAAATATCCACAAAACGGCCCACTTCAATTTCTCCCCATTTTCCTTGTATAGCTCCCTTTAGAGGTAAACGTAATCGGGCGCCTCCTGGTATCTGTTCCGATTCAGGCACGGACAACCGCAAATCAAGTTTTCTGTAATTCTATAGACCCATAGGTTCAAACTATGAGAAAATATCCACAAAATGTCCCGCTTCAATTCTTCCCCATTTTCCTTGTATAGCTCCCTTTAGAGGTAAACGTAATCCGGCGTCCCCTGGTATCTGCTCCGATTCAGGCACGGACAGCCCCAAATGAACTTTTCTGCAATTCTATAAACCCATAGGGTCAAACTACGTGAAAATATCCACAAAACGGATCTCTTCAATTTTTCTCCATTTTCCTTATATAGCTCCCTTTAAAGGTAAACGTAATCGGGCGGCTCCTGGTATATGCTCCGATTCAGGCACGGACACCCGCAAATGAAGTTTTCTTCAATTCTATGAACCCATAGGTCAAACTACGAGAAAATATCCAAAAAATGGCCCACTTCAATTTTTCCCCATTTTTCTTGTATAGCTCCCTTTAGAGGTGAACGTAATCGGGCGCCTCCTGGTATCTTCTCAGATTCAGGCACGGACAGCCGCAAATGAAGTTTTCTGCAACTCTATAAACCCATAGGGTCAAACTACGAGAAAATATCCACAAAACGGCCCGCTTCAATTTTTCCCCATTTTCCTTGTATAGCTCCCTTTAGAGGTAAACGTAATCGGGCGACTCCTAGTATTTGCTCCGATTCAAGCACGGAAAGCCGTATATGACGTTTTCTGCAATTCTATAAACCCATAGGGTCAAACTACGAGAAAATATCCACAAAACAGCCCGCTTTAATTTTTCCCCATTTTTCTTGTATAGCTCCCTTTAGAGGTAAACGTAATCGGGCGTCCCCTGGTATCTACTCCGATTCAGGCACGGACAGCCCCAAATGAACTTTTCTGCAATTCTATAAACCCATAGGGTCAAACTACGAGAAAATATCCACAAAACGGCCCACTTCAATTTTTCCCCATTTTCCTTGTATAGCTCTCTTTAGAGGTAAATGTAATCGGGCGTCCCCTGGTATCTGCTCCGATTCAGGCACGGACACACCAAATGAACTTTTCTGCAATTCTATAAACCCTATAGGGTCAAACTACGAGAAAATATCCACAAAACGGCCCGCTTTAATTTCTCCCCATTTTCCTTGTATAGCTCCCTTTAGAGGTAAACGTAATCGGGCGTCCCTTGGTATCTGCTCCGATTCAGGCACAGACAGCCGCAAATGAAGTTTTCTGCAACTATATAAACCCATAGGGTCAAACTACGAGAAAATATCCACAAAACGGCCTGCTTCAATTTTTCCTCATTTTCCTTGTTAGCTCCCTTTCAAGGTAAACGTAATCGGGCGTCTCCTAGTATCTGCTCCGATTCCGGCACGGACAGCCGCAAATGAAGTTTTCTGCAATTCTGTAAACCCAGAGGGTCAAACTACGAGAAAATATTAATAAAACGGCCCGCTTCATTTTTTCCCCATTTTCCTTGTATAGCTCCCTTTAGAGGTAAACGTAATCGGGCGTCTCCTGGTATCTGCTCCGATTAAGGCACGGACATCCGCAAATGAAATTTTCTGCAATTCTATAAACCCATAGGGTCAAACTACGAGAAAATATCCACAAAACGGCCCACTTCAATTTCACCCCATTTTCCTTGTATAGCTCCCTTTAGAGGTAAACGTAATCGGGCGTCCCCTGGTATCTGCTCCGATTCAGGCACAGACAGCCGCAAATGAAGTTTTATGCAACTCTATAAACCCATAGGGTCAAACTACGAGAAAATATCCACAAAACGGCCTGCTTCAATTTTTCCTCATTTTCCTTGTATAGCTCCCTTTCAAGGTAAACGTAATCGGGCGTCTCCTACTATCTACTCCGATTCAGGCACGGACAGCCGCAAATGAAGTTTTCTGCAATTCTATAAACCCGTAGGGTCAAACTACGAGAAAATATTAATAAAACGGCCCGCTTCATTTTTTCCCCATTTTCCTTGTATAGCTCCCTTTAGAGGTAAACGTAATCGGGCGTCTCCTGGTATCTGCTCCGATTAAGGCACGGACAGCCGCAAATGAAGTTTTCTGCAATTCTATAAACCCATAGGGTGAAACTACGAGAAAATATCCACAAAACGGCCCACTTCAATTTCTCCCCATTTTCCTTGTATAGCTCCCTTTAGAGGTAAACGTTATCGGGCGCCTCCTGGTATCTGTTCCGATTCAGGCACGGACAACCGCAAATCAAGTTTTCTGTAATTCTATAGACTCATAGGTTCAAACTATGAGAAAATATCCACAAAACGGCCCGCTTCAATTCTTCCCCATTTTCCTTGTATAGCTCCCTTTAGAGGTAAACGTAATCCGGCGTCCCCTGGTATCTTCTCCGATTCAGGCACGGACAGCCCCAAATGAACTTTTCTGCAATTCTATAAACCCATAGGGTCAAACTACGTGAAAATATCCACAAAACGGCTCGCTTCAATTTTTCTCCATTTTCCTTGTATAGCTCCCTTTAAAGGTAAACGTAATCGGGCGGCTCCTGGTATCTGCTCCGATTCAGGCACGGACAGCCACAAATGAACTTTTCTGCAATTCTATAAACCCATAGGGTCAAACTACGAGCAAATATCCAAAAAACGGACCGCTTCAATTTTTCCCCGTTTTTCTTGTATAGCTCCCTTTAGAGGTAATTGTAATCGGGCGTCCCCTGGTATCTGCTCCGATTCAGGCACGGACACCCCAAATGAACTTTTCTGCAATTCTATAAACCCTATAGGGTCAAACTACGAGAAAATATCCACAAAACGGCCCGCTTTAATTTCTCCCCATTTTCCTTGTATAGGTCCCTTTAGAGGTAAACGTAATCGGGCGTCCCTTGGTATCTGCTCCGATTCAGGCACAGACAACCGCAAATGAAGTTTTCTGCAACTCTATAAACCCATAGGGTCAAACTACGAGAAATTATCCACAAAACGGCCTGCTTCAATTTTTCCTCATTTTCCTTGTATAGCTCCCTTTCAAGGTAAACGTAATCGGGCGTCTCCTAGTATCTGCTCCGATTCAGGCACGGACAGCCGCAAATGAAGTTTTCTGCAATTCTATAAACCCATAGGGTCAAACTACGAGAAAATATTAATAAAACGGCCGGCTTCATTTTTTTCCCCATTTTCCTTGTATAGCTCCCTTTAGAGGTAAACGTAATCGGGCGTCTCCTGGTATCTGCTCCGATTAAGGCACGGACAGCCGCAAATGAAATTTTCTGCAATTCTATAAACCTATAAGGTCAAACTATGAGAAAATATCCACAAAACGGCCCACTTCAATTTCACCCCATTTTCCTTGTATAGCTCCCTTTAGAGGTAAACGTAATCGGGCGCCTCCTGGTATCTGTTCCGATTCAGGCACGGACAACCGCAAATCAAGTTTTCTGCAATTCTATAAACCCATAGGTTCAAACTATGAGAAAATATCCACAAAACGGCCCGCTTCAATTCTTCCCCATTTTCCTTGTATAGCTCCCTTTAGAGGTAAACGTAATCCGGCGTCCCCTGGTATCTGCTCCGATTCAAGCACGGACAGCCCCAAATGAACTTTTCTGCAATTCTATAAACCCATAGGGTCAAACTATGTGAAAATATCCACAAAACGGCTCGCTTCAATTTTTCTCCATTTTCCTTGTATAGCTCCCTTTAAAGGTAAACGTAATCGGGCTGCTCCTGGTATATGCTCCGATTCAGGCACGGACACCCGCAAATGAAGTTTTCTTCAATTCTATGAACCCATAGGTCAAACTACGAGAAAATATCCAAAAAACGGTCCGCTTCAAATTTTCCCCATTTTTCTTGTATAGCTCCCTTTAGAGGTGAACGTAATCGGGCGCCTCCTAGTATTTGCTCCGATTCAAGCACGGACAGCTGTATATGAAATTTTCTGCAATTCTATAAACCCATAGGGTCAAACTACGAGAAAATATCCACAAAACAACCCGCTTCAATTTTTCCCCATTTTCCTTGTATAGCTCCCTTTAGAGGTAAACGTAATCGGGCGTCCCCAGGTATCTGCTCCAATTCAGGCACGGACAGCCCCAAATGAACTTTTCTGCAATTCTATAAACCCATAGGGTCAAACTACGAGAAAATATCCACAAAATGGCCCACTTCAATTTTTCCCCATTTTCCTTGTATAGCTCCCTTTAGAGGTAAATGTAAACGGGCGTCCCCTGGTATCTGCTCCGATTCAGTCACGGACACCCCAAATTAACTTTTCTGCAATTCTATAAACCCTATAGGGTCAAACTACGAGAGAATATCCACAAAACGGCCTGCTTTAATTTCTCCCCATTTTCCTTGTATAGCTCCCTTTAGAGGTAAACGTAATCGGGCGTCCCCTGGTATCTGCTCTGATTCAGGCACAGACAGCCGCAAATGAAGTTTTCTGCAACTCTATAAACCCATAGGGTCAAACTACGAGAAAATATCCACAAAACGGCTGGCTTCAATTTTTCCTCATTTTACTTGTATAGCTCCCTTTCAAGGTAAACGTAATCGGGCGTCTCCTAGTATCTGCTCCGATTCAGGCACGGACAGCCGCAAATGTAGTTTTCTGCAATTCTATAAACTCATAGGGTCAAACTACGAGAAAATATTAATAAAACGGCCCGCTTCATTTTTTTCCCATTTTCCTTGTATAGCTCCCTTTAGAGGTAAACGTAATCGGGCGTCTCCTGGTATCTACTCCGATTAAGGCACGGACAGCCGCAAATGAAGTTTTCTGCAATTCTATAAACCCATAGGGTCAAACTACGAGAAAATATCCACAAAACGGCCCACTTCAATTTCTCCCCATTTTCCTTGTATAGCTCCCTTTAGAGGTAAACGTAATCGGGCGCCTCCTGGTATCAGTTCCGATTCAGGCACGGACAACGGCAAATCAAGTTTTCTGCAATTCTATAAACCCAAAGGTTCAAACTATGAGAAAATATCCACAAAACGGCCCGCTTCAATACTTCCCCATTTTCCTTGTATAGCTCCCTTTAGAGGTAAACGTAATCCGGCATCCCCTGGTATCTGCTCCGATTCAGGCACGGACAGCCCCAAATGAACTTTTCTGCAATTCTATAAACCCATAGGGTCAAACTACGTGAAAATATCCATAAAACGGCTCGCTTCAATTTTTCTCCATTTTCCTTATATAGCTCACTTTAAAGGTAAACGTAATCGGGCGGCTCCTAGTATATGCTCCGATTCAGGCACGGACACCCGCAAATGAAGTTTTCTTCAATTCTATGAACCCATAGGTCAAACTACGAGAAAATATCCAAAAAACGGCCCGCTTCAATTTTTCCCAGTTTTTCTTGTATAGCTCCCTTTAGAGGTGAACGTAATCGGGCGCCTCCTGGTATCTTCTCAGATTCAGGCACGGACAGCCGCAAATGAAGTTTTCTGCAACTCTATAAACCCATAGGGTCAAACTACGAGAAAATATCCACAAAACGGCCCGCTTCAATTTTTCCCCATTTTCCTTGTATAGCTCCCATTAGAGGTAAACGTAATCGGGCGACTCCTAGTATTTGCTCCGATTCAAGCATGGACAGCCGTATATGAAGTTTTCTGCAATTCTATAAACCCATAGGGTCAAACTACGAGCAAATATCCACAAAACAGCCCGCTTCAATTTTTCCCCATTTTCCTTGTATAGCTCCCTTTAAAGGTAAACGTTATCGGGCGTCCCCTGGTATCTACTCCGATTTAGGCACGGACAGCCCCAAATGAACTTTTCTGCAATTCTATAAACCCATAGGGTCAAACTACGAGAAAATATACACAAAACGGCCCACTTCAATTTTTCCCCATTTTCCTTGTATAGCTCCCTTTATAGGTAAATGTAATCGGGCGTCCCCTGGTATCGGCTCCGATTCAGGCACGAACACCCCAAATGAACTTTTCTGCAATTCTATAAACCCTATAGGGTCAAACTACGATAAAATATCCACAAAACGGCCCGCTTTAATTTCTCCCCATTTTCCTTGTATAGCTCCCTTTAGAGGTAAACGTAATCGGGCGTCCCCTGGTATCTGCTCCGATTCAGGCACAGACAGCCGCAAATGAAGTTTTCTGCAATTCTATAAACCCATAGGGTCAAACTACGAGAAAATATCCACAAAACGGCTTGCTTCAATTTTTCCTCATTTTCCTTGTATAGCTCCCTTTCATGGTAAACGTAATCGGGCGTCTCCTAGTATCTGCTCCGATTCAGGCACGGACAGCCGCAAATGTAGTTTTCTGCAATTCTATAAACCCATAGGGTCAAACTACGAGAAAATATCCATAAAACGGCATGCTTCAATTTTTCCTCATTTTCCTTGTATAGCTCCCTTTCAAGGTAAACGTAATCGGGCGTCTCCTAGTATCTGCTCCGATTCAGGCACGGACAGCCGCAAATGAAGTTTTCTGCAATTCTATAAACCCATAGGGTCAAACTACGAGAAAATATTAATAAAACGGCCCGCTTCATTTTTTTCCCCATTTTCGTTGTATAGCTCCCTTTAGAGGTAAACGTAATCGGGCGTCTCCTGGTATCTGCTCCGATTAAGGCACGGACAGCCGCAAATGAAGTTTTCTATAATTCTATAAACCCATAGGGTCAAACTACGAGAAAATATCCACAAAACGGCCCACTTCAATTTCACCCCATTTTCCTTGTATAGCTCCCTTTAGAGGTAAACGTAATCGGGCGCCTTCTGGTATCTGTTCCGATTCAGGCTACGGACAACGCAAATCAAGTTTTCTGCAATTCTATAAATCCATAGGTTCAAACTATGAGAAAATATCCACAAAACGGCCCGCTTCAATTCTTCCCCATTTTCCTTGTATAGCTCCCTTTAGAGGTAAACGTAATCCGGCATCCCCTGGTATCTGCTCCGATTCAGGCACGGACATCCGCAAATGAACTTTTCTGCAATTCTATAAACCCATAGGGTCAAACTACGAGAAAATATCCACAAAACGGCCCACTTCAATTTTTTCCCATTTTCCTTGTATAGCTCCCTTTAGAGGTAAATGTAAACGGGCGTCCGCCCTGGTATCTGCTCCGATTCAGGCACGGACACCCCAAATGAACTTTTATGCAATTCTATAAACCCTATAGGGTCAAACTACGAGAGAATATCCACAAAACGGCCCGCTTTAATTTCTCCCCATTTTCCTTGTATAGCTCCCTTTAGAGGTAAACGTAATCGGGCGTCTCCCCTGATATCTGCTCCGATTCAGGCACAGACAGCCGCAAATGAAGTTTTCTGCAACTCTATAAACCCATAGGGTCAAACTACGAGAAAATATCCACAAAATGGCCTGCTTCAATTTTTCCTCATTTTCCTTGTATAGCTCCCTTTCAAGGTAAACGTAATCGGGTGTCTCCTAGTATCTGCTCCGATTCAGGCACGGACAGCCGCAAATGTAGTTTTCTGCAATTCTATAAACCCATAGGGTCAAACTACGAGAAAATATTAATAAAACGGCCCGCTTCATTTTTTCCCATTTTCCTTGTATAGCTCCCTTTAGATGTAAACGTAATCGGGCGTCTCCTGGTATCTGCTCTGATTAAGGCAACGGACAGCCGCAAATGAAGTTTTTCTGCAATTCTATAAACCCATAGGGTCAAACTACGAGAAAATATCCACAAAACGGCCCACTTCAATTTCTCCCCATTTTCCTTGTATAGCTCTCTTTAGAGGTAAACGTAATCGGGCGCCTCCTGGTATCTGTTCCGATTCAGGCACGGACAACGGCAAATCAAGTTTTCTGCAATTCTATTAACCCATAGGTTCAAACTATGAGAAAATATCCACAAAACGGCCCGCTTCAATTCTTCCCATTTTCATTGTATAGCTCCCTTTAGAGGTAAAATCCGGCGTCCCCTGGTATCTGCTCCAATTCAGACACGGACAACCCCAAATGAACTTTTCTACAATTCTATAAACCCATAGGGTCGAACTACGTGAAATTATCCACAAAACGGCTCGCTTCAATTTTTCTCCATTTTCCTTATATAGTTCCCTTTAAAGGTAAACGTAATCGGGCGGCTCCTGGTATATGCTACGATTCAGGCCCGGACACCCGCAAATGAAATTTTCTTCAATTCAATGAACCCATAGGTCAAACTATGAGAAAATATCCAAAAAACGGCCCGCTTCAATTTTTCCCCGTTTTTCTTGTATAACTCCCTTTAGAGGTGAACGTAATCGGGCGCCTCCTGGTATCTTCTCAGATTCAGGCACGGACAGCCGCAAATGAAGTTTTCTGCAACTCTATAAACCCATAGGGTCAAACTACGAGAAAATATCCACAAAACGGCCCGCTTCAATTTTTCCCCATTTTCCTTGTATAGCTCCCATTTGAGGTAAACGTAATCGGGCGACTCCTAATATTTGCTCCGATTCAAGCACGGACAGCCGTGTATGAAGTTTTCTGCAATTCTTTAAACCCATAGGGTCAAACTACGAGAAAATATCCACAAAACAGCCCGCTTCAATTTTTCCCCATTTTCCTTGTATAGCTCCCTTTAGAGGTAAACGTAATCGGGCGTCCCCTGGTATCTACTCCGATTCAGGCACGGACAACCCCAAATGAACTTTTCTGCAAAACTATAAACCCATAGGGTCAAACTACGAGAAAATATCCACAAAACGGCCCACTTCAATTTTTCCCCATTTTCCTTGTATAGCTCCCTTTAGAGGTAAATGTAATCGGGCGTCCCCTGGTATCTGCTCCGATTCAGGCACGGACACCCCAAATGAACTTTTCTGCAATTCTATAAACCCTATAGGGTCAAACTACGAGAAAATATCCACAAAACGGCCCGCTTTAATTTCTCCCCATTTTCCTTGTATAGCTCCCTTTAGAGGTAAACGTAATCGGGCGTCCCCTGGTATCTGCTCCGATTCAGGCACAGACAGCCGCAAATGAAGTTTTCTGCAACTCTATAAACCCATAGGGTCAAACTACGAGAAAATATCCACAAAACGGCCTGCTTCAATTTTTCCTCATTTTCCTTGTATAGCTCCCTTTCAAGGTAAACGTAATCGGGCGTCTCCTAGTATCTGCTCCGATTCAGGCACGGACAGCCGCAAATGAAGTTTTCTGCAATTCTATAAACCCATAGGGTCAAACTACGAGAAAATATCCACAAAACGGCCCACTTCAATTTCTCCCCATTTTCCTTGTATAGCTCTCTTTAGAGGTAAACGTAATCGGGCGCCTCCTGGTATCTGTTCCGATTCAGGCACGGACAACGGCAAATCAAGTTTTCTGCAATTCTATAAACCCATAGGTTCAAACTATGAGAAAATATCCACAAAACGGCCCGCTTCAATTCTTCCCCATTTTCCTTGTATAGCTCCCTTTAGAGGTAAACGTAATCCGGCGTCCCCTGGTATCTGCTCCGATTCAGGCACGAACAACCCCAAATGAACTTTTTTGCAATTCTATAAACCCATAGGGTCGAACTACGTGAAAATATCCACAAAACGGCTCGCTTCAATTTTTCTCCATTTTCCTTATATAGTTCCCTTTAAAGGTAAACGTAATCGGGCGGCTCCTGGTATATGCTACGATTCAGGCACGGACACCCGCAAATGAAATTTTCTTCAATTCAATGAACCCATAGGTCAAACTACGAGAAAATATCCAAAAAACGGCCCGCTTCAATTTTTCCCCGTTTTTCTTGTATAACTCCCTTTAGAGGTGAACGTAATCGGGCGCCTCTTGGTATCTTCTCAGATTCAGACACGGACAGCCGCAAATGACGTTTTCTGCAACTCTATAAACCCATAGGGTCAAACTACGAGAAAATATCCACAAAACGGCCCGCTTCAATTTTTCCCCATTTTCCTTGTATAGCTCCCATTAGAGGTAAACGTAATCGGGCGACTCCTAATATTTGCTCCGATTCAAGCACGGACAGTCGTGTATGAAGTTTTCTGCAATTCTTTAAACCCATAGGGTCAAACTACGAGAAAATATCCACAAAACAGCCCACTTCAATTTTTCCCCATTTTCCTTGTATAGCTCCCTTTAGAGGTAAACGTAATCGGGCGTCCCCTGGTATCTACTCCGATTCAGGCACGGACACCCCAAATGAACTTTTCTGCAATTCTATAAACCCTATAGGGTCAAACTACGAGAAAATATCCACAAAACGGCCCGCTTTAATTTCTCCCCATTTTCCTTGTATAGCTCCCTTTAGAGATAAACGTAATCGGGCGTCCCCTGGTATCTGCTCCGATTCAGGCACAGACAGCCGCAAATGAAGTTTTCTGCAATTCTATAAACCCATAGGGTCAAACTACGAGAAAATATCCACAAAACGGCCTGCTTCAATTTTTCCTCATTTTCCTTGTATAGCTCCCTTTCAAGGTAAACGTAATCGGGCGTCTCCTAGTATCTGCTCCGATTCAGGCACGGACAGCCGCAAATGTAGTTTTCTGCAATTCAATAAACCCATAGGGTCAAACTACGAGAAAATATCCACAAAACGGCATGCTTCAATTTTTCCTCATTTTCCTTGTATAGCTCCCTTTCAAGGTAAACGTAATCGGGCGTCTCCTAGTATCTGCTCCGATTCAGGCACGGACAGCCGCAAATGAAGTTTTCTGCAATTCTATAAACCCATAGGGTCAAACTACGAGAAAATATTAATAAAACGGCCCGCTTCATTTTTTCCCCATTTTCCTTGTACAGCTCCCTTTAGAGGTAAACGTAATCGGGCGTCTCCTGGTATCTGCTCCGATTAAGGCACGGACAGCCGCAAATGAAGTTTTCTATAATTCTATAAACCCATAGGGTCAAACTACGAGAAAATATCCACAAAACGGCCCACTTCAATTTCACCCCATTTTCCTTGTATAGCTCCCTTTAGAGGTAAACGTAATCGGGCGCCTTCTGGTATCTGTTCCGATTCAGGCACGGACAACCGCAAATCAAGTTTTCTGTAATTCTATAAACCCATAGGTTCAAACTATGAGAAAATATCCACAAAACGGCCCGCTTCAATTCTTCCCCATTTTCCTTGTATAGCTCCCTTTAGAGGTAAACGTAATCCGGCGTCCCCTGGTATCTGCTCCGATTCAGGCACGGACATCCCCAAATGAACTTTTCTGCAATTCTATAAACCCATAGGGTCAAACTACGAGAAAATATCCACAAAACGGCCCACTTCAATTTTTCCCCATTTTCCTTGTATAGCTCCCTTTAGAGGTAAATGTAAACGGGCGTCCCCTGGTATCTGCTCCGATTCAAGCACGGACACCCCAAATGAACTTTTATGCAATTCTATAAACCCTATAGGGTCAAAGTACGAGAGAATATCCACAAAACGGCCCGCTTTAATTTCTCCCCATTTTCCTTGTATAGCTCCCTTTAGAGGTAAACGTAATCGGGCGTCCCCTGATATCTGCTCCGATTCAGGCACAGACAGCCGCAAATGAAGTTTTCTGCAACTCTATAAACCCATAGGGTCAAACTACGAGAAAATATCCACAAAATGGCCTGCTTCAATTTTTCCTCATTTTCCTTGTATAGCTCCCTTTCAAGGTAAACGTAATCGGGTGTCTCCTAGTATCTGCTCCGATTCAGGCACGGACAGCCGCAAATGTAGTTTTCTGCAATTCTATAAACCCATAGGGTCAAACTATGAGAAAATATTAATAAAACGGCCCGCTTCATTTTTTTCCCATTTTCCTTGTATAGCTCCCTTTAGATGTAAACGTAATCGGGCGTCTCCTGGTATCTGCTCCGATTAAGGCACGGACAGCCGCAAATGAAGTTTTCTGCAATTCTATAAACCCATAGGGTCAAACTACGAGAAAATATCCACAAAACGGCCCACTTCAATTTCTCCCCATTTTCCTTGTATAGCTCTCTTTAGAGGTAAACGTAATCGGGCGCCTCCTGGTATCTGTTCCGATTCAGGCACGGACAACGGCAAATCAAGTTTTCTGCAATTCTATAAACCCATAGGTTCAAACTATGAGAAAATATCCACAAAACGGCCCGCTTCAATTCTTCCCCATTTTCCTTGTATAGCTCCCTTTAGAGGTAAACGTAATCCGGCGTCCCCTGGTATCTGCTCCAATTCAGGCACGGACAACCCCAAATGAACTTTTCTGCAATTCTATAAACCCATAGGGTCGAACTACGTGAAAATATCCACAAAACGGCTCGCTTCAATTTTTCTCCATTTTCCTTATATAGTGCCCTTTAAAGGTAAACGTAATCGGGCGGCTCCTGGTATATGCTACGATTCAGGCACGGACACCCGCAAATGAAATTTTCTTCAATTCAATGAACCCATAGGTCAAACTACGAGAAAATATCCAAAAAACGGCCCACTTCAATTTTTCCCCGTTTTTCTTGTATAACTCCCTTTAGAGGTGAACGTAATCGGGCGCCTCCTGGTATCTTCTCAGATTCAGGCACGGACAGCCGCAAATGAAGTTTTCTGCAACTCTATAAACCCATAGGGTCAAACTACGAGAAAATATCCACAAAACGGCCCGCTTCAATTTTTCCCCATTTTCCTTGTATAGCTCCCATTAGAGGTAAACGTAATCGGGCGACTCCTAATATTTGCTCCGATTCAAGCACGGACAGCCGTGTATGAAGTTTTCTGCAATTCTTTAAACCCATAGGGTCAAACTACGAGAAAATATCCACAAAACAGCCCGCTTCAATTTTCCCCCATTTTCTTTGTATAGCTCCCTTTAGAGGTAAACGTAATCGGGCGTCCCCTGGTATCTACTCCGATTCAGGCACGGACAGCCCCAAATGAACTTTTCTGCAATTCTATAAACCCATAGGGTCAAACTACGAGAAAATATCCACAAAACGGCCCACTTCAATTTTTCCCCATTTTCCTTGTATAGCTCCCTTTAGAGGTAAATGTAATCGGGCGTCCCCTGGTATCTGCTCCGATTCAGGCACGGACACCCCAAATGAACTTTTCTGCAATTCTATAAACCCTATAGGGTCAAACTACGAGAAAATATCCACAAAACGGCCCGCTTTAATTTCTCCCCATTTTCCTTGTATAGCTCCCTTTAGAGGTAAACGTAATCGGGCGTCCCCTGGTATCTACTCCGATTCAGGCACAGACAGCCGCAAATGAAGTTTTCTGCAACTCTATAAACCCATAGGGTCAAACTACGAGAAAATATCCACAAAACGGCCTGCTTCAATTTTTCCTCATTTTCCTTGTATAGCTCCCTTTCATGGTAAACGTAATCGGGCGTCTCCTAGTATCTGCTCCGATTCAGGCACGGACAGCCGCAAATGAAGTTTTCTGCAATTCTATAAACCCATAGGGTCAAACTACGAGAAAATATCCACAAAACGGCCCACTTCAATTTCTCCCCATTTTCCTTGTATAGTTCTCTTTAGAGATAAACGTAATCGGGCGCCTCCTGGTATCTGTTCCGATTCAGGCACGGACAACGGCAAATCAAGTTTTCTGCAATTCTATAAACCCATAGGTTCAAACTATGAGAAAATATCCACAAAACGGCCCGCTTCAATTCTTCCCCATTTTCCTTGTATAGCTCCCTTTAGAGGTAAACGTAATCCGGCGTCCCCTGGTATCTGCTCCGATTCAGGCACGGACAACCCCAAATGAACTTTTCTGCAATTCTATAAACCCATAGGGTCGAACTACGTGAAAATATCCACAAAACGGCTCGCTTCAATTTTTCTCCATTTTCCTTATATAGTGCCCTTTAAAGGTAAACGTAATCGGGCGGCTCCTGGTATATGCTACGATTCAGGCACGGACACCCGCAAATGAAATTTTCTTCAATTCAATGAACCCATAGGTCAAACTACGAGAAAATATCCAAAAAACGGCCCACTTCAATTTTTCCCCGTTTTTCTTGTATAACTCCCTTTAGAGGTGAACGTAATCGGGCGCCTCCTGGTATCTTCTCAGATTCAGGCACGGACAGCCGCAAATGAAGTTTTCTGCAACTCTATAAACCCATAGGGTCAAACTACGAGAAAATATCCACAAAACGGCCCGCTTCAATTTTTCCCCATTTTCCTTGTATAGCTCCCATTAGAGGTAAACGTAATCGGGCGACTCCTAATATTTGCTCCGATTCAAGCACGGACAGCCGTGTATGAAGTTTTCTGCAATTCTTTAAACCCATAGGGTCAAACTACGAGAAAATATCCACAAAACAGCCCGCTTCAATTTTCCCCCATTTTCTTTGTATAGCTCCCTTTAGAGGTAAACGTAATCGGGCGTCCCCTGGTATCTACTCCGATTCAGGCACGGACAGCCCCAAATGAACTTTTCTGCAATTCTATAAACCCATAGGGTCAAACTACGAGAAAATATCCACAAAACGGCCCACTTCAATTTTTCCCCATTTTCCTTGTATAGCTCCCTTTAGAGGTAAATGTAATCGGGCGTCCCCTGGTATCTGCTCCGATTCAGGCACGGACACCCCAAATGAACTTTTCTGCAATTCTATAAACCCTATAGGGTCAAACTACGAGAAAATATCCACAAAACGGCCCGCTTTAATTTCTCCCCATTTTCCTTGTATAGCTCCCTTTAGAGGTAAACGTAATCGGGCGTCCCCTGGTATCTACTCCTATTCAGGCACAGACAGCCGCAAATGAAGTTTTCTGCAACTCTATAAACCCATAGGGTCAAACTACGAGAAAATATCCACAAAACGGCCTGCTTCAATTTTTCCTCATTTTCCTTGTATAGCTCCCTTTCATGGTAAACGTAATCGGGCGTCTCCTAGTATCTGCTCCGATTCAGGCACGGACAGCCGCAAATGAAGTTTTCTGCAATTCTATAAACCCATAGGGTCAAACTACGAGAAAATATCCACAAAACGGCCCACTTCAATTTCTCCCCATTTTCCTTGTATAGTTCTCTTTAGAGATAAACGTAATCGGGCGCCTCCTGGTATCTGTTCCGATTCAGGCACGGACAACGGCAAATCAAGTTTTCTGCAATTCTATAAACCCATAGGTTCAAACTATGAGAAAATATCCACAAAACGGCCCGCTTCAATTCTTCCCCATTTTCCTTGTATAGCTCCCTTTAGAGGTAAACGTAATCCGGCGTCCCCTGGTATCTGCTCCGATTCAGGCACGGACAACCCCAAATGAACTTTTCTGCAATTCTATAAACCCATAGGGTCGAACTACGTGAAAATATCCACAAAACGGCTCGCTTCAATTTTTCTCCATTTTCCTTATATAGTGCCCTTTAAAGGTAAACGTAATCGGGCGGCTCCTGGTATATGCTACGATTCAGGCACGGACACCCGCAAATGAAATTTTCTTCAATTCAATGAACCCATAGGTCAAACTACGAGAAAATATCCAAAAAACGGCCCACTTCAATTTTTCCCCGTTTTTCTTGTATAACTCCCTTTAGAGGTGAACGTAATCGGGCGCCTCCTGGTATCTTCTCAGATTCAGGCACGGACAGCCGCAAATGAAGTTTTCTGCAACTCTATAAACCCATAGGGTCAAACTACGAGAAAATATCCACAAAACGGCCCGCTTCAATTTTTCCCCATTTTCCTTGTATAGCTCCCATTAGAGGTAAACGTAATCGGGCGACTCCTAATATTTGCTCCGATTCAAGCACGGACAGCCGTGTATGAAGTTTTCTGCAATTCTTTAAACCCATAGGGTCAAACTACGAGAAAATATCCACAAAACAGCCCGCTTCAATTTTCCCCCATTTTCTTTGTATAGCTCCCTTTAGAGGTAAACGTAATCGGGCGTCCCCTGGTATCTACTCCGATTCAGGCACGGACAGCCCCAAATGAACTTTTCTGCAATTCTATAAACCCATAGGGTCAAACTACGAGAAAATATCCACAAAACGGCCCACTTCAATTTTTCCCCATTTTCCTTGTATAGCTCCCTTTAGAGGTAAATGTAATCGGGTGTCCCCTGGTATCTGCTCCGATTCAGGCACGGACACCCCAAATGAACTTTTCTGCAATTCTATAAACCCTATAGGGTCAAACTACGAGAAAATATCCACAAAACGGCCCGCTTTAATTTCTCCCCATTTTCCTTGTATAGCTCCCTTTAGAGGTAAACGTAATCGGGCGTCCCCTGGTATCTACTCCGATTCAGGCACAGACAGCCGCAAATGAAGTTTTCTGCAACTCTATAAACCCATAGGGTCAAACTACGAGAAAATATCCACAAAACGGCCTGCTTCAATTTTTCCTCATTTTCCTTGTATAGCTCCGTTTCATGGTAAACGTAATCGGGCGTCTCCTAGTATCTGCTCCGATTCAGGCACGGACAGCCGCAAATGAAGTTTTCTGCAATTCTATAAACCCATAGGGTCAAACTACGAGAAAATATCCACAAAACGGCCCACTTCAATTTCTCCCCATTTTCCTTGTATAGTTCTCTTTAGAGATAAACGTAATCGGGCGCCTCCTGGTATCTGTTCCGATTCAGGCACGGACAACGGCAAATCAAGTTTTCTGCAATTCTATAAACCCATAGGTTCAAACTATGAGAAAATATCCACAAAACGGCCCGCTTCAATTCTTCCCCATTTTCCTTGTATAGCTCCCTTTAGAGGTAAACGTAATCCGGCGTCCCCTGGTATCTGCTCCGATTCAGGCACGGACAACCCCAAATGAACTTTTCTGCAATTCTATAAACCCATAGGGTCGAACTACGTGAAAATATCCACAAAACGGCTCGCTTCAATTTTTCTCCATTTTCCTTATATAGTTCCCTTTAAAGGTAAACGTAATCGGGCGGCTCCTGGTATATGCTACGATTCAGGCACGAACACCCGCAAATGAAATTTTCTTCAATTCAATGAACCCATAGGTCAAACTATGAGAAAATATCCAAAAAACGGCCCGCTTCAATTTTTCCCCGTTTTTCTTGTATAACTCCCTTTAGAGGTGAACGTAATCGGGCGCCTCCTGGTATCTTCTCAGATTCAGGCACGGACAGCCGCAAATGAAGTTTTCTGCAACTCTATAAACCCATAGGGTCAAACTACGAGAAAATATCCACAAAACGGCCCGCTTCAATTTTTCCCCATTTTCCTTGTATAGCTCCCATTAGAGGTAAACGTAATCGGGCGACTCCTAATATTTGCTCCGATTCAAGCACGGACAGCCGTGTATGAAGTTTTCTGCAATTCTTTAAACCCATAGGGTCAAACTACGAGAAAATATCCACAAAACAGCCCGCTTCAATTTTCCCCCATTTTCTTTGTATAGCTCCCTTTAGAGGTAAACGTAATCGGGCGTCCCCTGGTATCTACTCCGATTCAGGCACGGACAGCCCCAAATGAACTTTTCTGCAATTCTATAAACCCATAGGGTCAAACTACGAGAAAATATCCACAAAACGGCCCACTTCAATTTTTCCCCATTTTCCTTGTATAGCTCCCTTTAGAGGTAAATGTAATCGGGTGTCCCCTGGTATCTGCTCCGATTCAGGCACGGACACCCCAAATGAACTTTTCTGCAATTCTATAAACCCTATAGGGTCAAACTACGAGAAAATATCCACAAAACGGCCCGCTTTAATTTCTCCCCATTTTCCTTGTATAGCTCCCTTTAGAGGTAAACGTAATCGGGCGTCCCCTGGTATCTACTCCGATTCAGGCACAGACAGCCGCAAATGAAGTTTTCTGCAACTCTATAAACCCATAGGGTCAAACTACGAGAAAATATCCACAAAACGGCCTGCTTCAATTTTTCCTCATTTTCCTTGTATAGCTCCGTTTCATGGTAAACGTAATCGGGCGTCTCCTAGTATCTGCTCCGATTCAGGCACGGACAGCCGCAAATGAAGTTTTCTGCAATTCTATAAACCCATAGGGTCAAACTACGAGAAAATATCCACAAAACGGCCCACTTCAATTTCTCCCCATTTTCCTTGTATAGTTCTCTTTAGAGATAAACGTAATCGGGCGCCTCCTGGTATCTGTTCCGATTCAGGCACGGACAACGGCAAATCAAGTTTTCTGCAATTCTATAAACCCATAGGTTCAAACTATGAGAAAATATCCACAAAACGGCCCGCTTCAATTCTTCCCCATTTTCCTTGTATAGCTCCCTTTAGAGGTAAACGTAATCCGGCGTCCCCTGGTATCTGCTCCGATTCAGGCACGGACAACCCCAAATGAACTTTTCTGCAATTCTATAAACCCATAGGGTCGAACTACGTGAAAATATCCACAAAACGGCTCGCTTCAATTTTTCTCCATTTTCCTTATATAGTTCCCTTTAAAGGTAAACGTAATCGGGCGGCTCCTGGTATATGCTACGATTCAGGCACGAACACCCGCAAATGAAATTTTCTTCAATTCAATGAACCCATAGGTCAAACTACGAGAAAATATCCAAAAAACGGCCCGCTTCAATTTTTCCCCGTTTTTCTTGTATAACTCCCTTTAGAGGTGAACGTAATCGGGCGCCTCCTAGTATCTTCTCAGATTCAGGCACGGACAACCGCAAATGACGTTTTCTGCAACTCTATAAACCCATAGGGTCAAACTACGAGAAAATATCCACAAAACGGCCCGCTTCAATTTTTCCCCATTTTCCTTGTATAGCTCCCATTAGAGGTAAACGTAATCGGGCGACTCCTAATATTTGCTCCGATTCAAGCACGGACAGCCGTGTATGAAGTTTTCTGCAATTCTTTAAACCCATAGGGTCAAACTACGAGAAAATATCCACAAAACAGCCCGCTTCAATTTTTCCCCATTTTCCTTGTATAGCTCCCTTTAGAGGTAAACGTAATTGGGCGTCCCCTGGTATCTACTCCGATTCAGGCACGGACAGCCCCAAATGAACTTTTCTGCAATTCTATAAACCCATAGGGTCAAACTACGAGAAAATATCCACAAAACGGCCCACTTCAATTTTTCCCCATTTTCCTTGTATAGCTCCCTTTAGAGGTAAATGTAATCGGGCGTCCCCTGGTATCTGCTCCGATTCAGGCACGGACACCCCAAATGAACTTTTCTGCAATTCTATAAACCCTATAGGGTCAAACTACGAGAAAATATCCACAAAACGGCCCGCTTTAATTTCTCCCCATTTTCCTTGTATAGCTCCCTTTAGAGGTAAACGTAATCGGGCGTCCCCTGGTATCTACTCCGATTCAGGCACAGACAGCCGCAAATGAAGTTTTCTGCAACTCTATAAACCCATAGGGTCAAACTACGAGAAAATATCCACAAAACGGCCTGCTTCAATTTTTCCTCATTTTCCTTGTATAGCTCCGTTTCATGGTAAACGTAATCGGGCGTCTCCTAGTATCTGCTCCGATTCAGGCACGGACAGCCGCAAATGAAGTTTTCTGCAATTCTATAAACCCATAGGGTCAAACTACGAGAAAATATCCACAAAACGGCCCACTTCAATTTCTCCCCATTTTCCTTGTATAGTTCTCTTTAGAGATAAACGTAATCGGGCGCCTCCTGGTATCTGTTCCGATTCAGGCACGGACAACGGCAAATCAAGTTTTCTGCAATTCTATAAACCCATAGGTTCAAACTATGAGAAAATATCCACAAAACGGCCCGCTTCAATTCTTCCCCATTTTCCTTGTATAGCTCCCTTTAGAGGTAAACGTAATCCGGCGTCCCCTGGTATCTGCTCCGATTCAGGCACGGACAACCCCAAATGAACTTTTCTGCAATTCTATAAACCCATAGGGTCGAACTACGTGAAAATATCCACAAAACGGCTCGCTTCAATTTTTCTCCATTTTCCTTATATAGTTCCCTTTAAAGGTAAACGTAATCGGGCGGCTCCTGGTATATGCTACGATTCAGGCACGAACACCCGCAAATGAAATTTTCTTCAATTCAATGAACCCATAGGTCAAACTACGAGAAAATATCCAAAAAACGGCCCGCTTCAATTTTTCCCCGTTTTTCTTGTATAACTCCCTTTAGAGGTGAACGTAATCGGGCGCCTCCTAGTATCTTCTCAGATTCAGGCACGGACAACCGCAAATGACGTTTTCTGCAACTCTATAAACCCATAGGGTCAAACTACGAGAAAATATCCACAAAACGGCCCGCTTCAATTTTCCCCCATTTTCCTTGTATAGCTCCCATTAGAGGTAAACGTAATCGGGCGACTCCTAATATTTGCTCCGATTCAAGCACGGACAGCCGTGTATGAAGTTTTCTGCAATTCTTTAAACCCATAGGGTCAAACTACGAGAAAATATCCACAAAACAGCCCGCTTCAATTTTTCCCCATTTTCCTTGTATAGCTCCCTTTAAAGGTAAACGTAATTGGGCGTCCCCTGGTATCTACTCCGATTCAGGCACGGACAGCCCCAAATGAACTTTTCTGCAATTCTATAAACCCATAGGGTCAAACTACGAGAAAATATCCACAAAACGGCCCACTTCAATTTTTCCCCATTTTCCTTGTATAGCTCCCTTTAGAGGTAAATGTAATCGGGCGTCCCCTGGTATCTGCTCCGATTCAGGCACGGACACCCCAAATGAACTTTTCTGCAATTCTATAAACCCTGTAGGGTCAAACTACGAGAAAATATCCACAAAACGGCCCGCTTTAATTTCTCCCCATTTTCCTTGTATAGCTCCCTTTAGAGGTAAACGTAATCGGGCGTCCCCTGGTATCTGCTCCGATTCAGGCACAGACAGCCGCAAATGAAGTTTTCCGCAACTCTATAAACCCATAGGGTCAAACTACGAGAAAATATCCACAAAACGGCCAGCTTCAATTTTTCCTCATTTTCCTTGTATAGCTCCCTTTCAAGGTAAACGTAATCGGGCGTCTCCTAGTATCTGCTCCGATTCAGGCACGGACAGCCGCAAATGAAGTTTTCTGCAATTCTATAACCCATAGGGTCAAACTACGAGAAAATATTAATAAAACGGCCCGCTTCATTTTTTTCCCCATTTTCCTTGTATAGCTCCCTTTAGAGGTAAACGTAATCGGGCGTCTCCTAGTATCTGCTCCGATTCATGCACGGACAGCCGCAAATGTAGTTTTCTGCAATTCTATAAACCCATAGGGTCAAACTACGAGAAAATATCCACAAAACGGCCCACTTCAATTTCACCCCATTTTCCTTGTATAGCTCCCGTTAGAGGTAAACGTAATCGGGCGCCTCCTGATATCTGTTCCGATTCAGGCACGGACAACCGCAAATCAAGTTTTCTGCAATTCTATAAACCCATAGGTTCAAACTATGAGAAAATATCCACAAAACGGCCCGCTTCAATTCTTCCCCATTTTCCTTGTATAGCTCCCTTTAGAGGTAAACGTATTCCGGCGTCCCCTGGTATCTGCTCCGATTCAGGCACGGACAGCCCCGAATGAACTTTTCTGCAATTCTATAAACCCATAGGGTCAAACTATGTGAAAATATCCACAAAACGGCTCGCTTCAATTTTTCTCCATTTTCCTTGTATAGCTCCCTTTAAAGGTAAACGTAATCGGGTGGCTCCTGGTATATGCTCCGATTCAGGCACGGACACCCGGAAATGAAGTTTTCTTCAATTCTATGAACCCATAGGTCAAACTACGAGAAAATATCCAAAAAACGGCCCGCTTCAATTTTTCCCCGTTTTTCTTGTATAGCTCCCTTTAGAGGTGAACGTAATCGGGCGCCTCCTAGTATTTGCTCCGATTCAAGCACGGACAGCTGTATATGAAATTTTCTGCAATTCGATAAACCCATAGGGTCAAACTACCAGAAAATATCCACGAAACAACCCGCTTCAATTTTTCCCCATTTTCCTTGTATAGCTCCCTTTAGAGGTAAACGTAATCGGGCATCCCCTGGTATGTGCTCCGATTCAGGCACGGACACCCCAAATGAACTTTTCTGCAATTCTATAAACCCATAGGGTCAAACTACGAGAAAATATCCACAAAACGGCCCACTTCAATTTTTCCCCATTTTCCTTGTATAGCTCCCTTTAGAGGTAAATGTAATCGGGCGTCCCCTGGTATCTGCTCCGATTCAGGCACGGACACCCCAAATGAACTTTTCTGCAATTCTATAAACCCTATAGGGTCAAACTACGAGAGAATATCCACAAAACGGCCCGCTTTAATTTCTCCCCATTTTCCTTGTATAGCTCCCATTAGAGGTAAACGTAATCGGGCGTCCCCTGGTATCTGCTCCGATTCAGGCACAGACAGCCGCAAATGAAGTTTTCTGCAACTCTATAAACCCATAGGGTCAAACTACGAGAAAATATCCACAAAACGGCCTGCTTCAATTTTTTCTCATTTTCCTTGTATAGCTCCCTTTCAAGGTAAACGTAATCGGGCGTCTCCTAGTATCTGCTCCGATTCAGGCACGGACAGCCGCAAATGTAGTTTTCTGCAATTCTATAAACCCATAGGGTCAAAGTACGAGAAAATATCCACAAAACGGCCCACTTCAATTTCTCCCCATTTTCCTTGTATAGCTCCCTTTAGAGGTAAACGTAATCGGGCACCTCCTGGTATCTGTTCCGATTCAGGCACGGACAACGGAAAATCAAGTTTTCTGCAATTCTATAAACCCATAGGTTCAAACTATGAGAAAATATCCACAAAACGGCCCGCTTCAATTCTTCCCCATTTTCCTTGTATAGCTCCCTTTAGAGGTAAACGTAATCCGGCGTCCCCTGGTATCTGCTCCGATTCAGGCACGGACAGCCCCAAATGAACTTTTCTGCAATTCTATAAACCCATAGGGTCGAACTACGTGAAAATATTCACAAAACGGCTCGCTTCAATTTTTCTCCATTTTCCTTGTATAGCTCCCTTTAAAGGTAAACGTAATCGGGCGGCTCCTGGTATATGCTCCGATTCAGGCACGGACACCCGCAAATGTAGTTTTCTTCAATTCTATGAACCCATAGGTCAAACTACGAGAAAATATCCAAAAAACGGCCCGCTTCAATTTTTCCCCGTTTTTCTTGTATAGCTCCCTTTAGAGGTGAACGTAATCGGGCGCCTCCTGGTATCTTCTCAGATTCAGGCACGGACAGCCGCAAATGAAGTTTTCTGCAACTCTATAAACCCATAGGGTCAAACTACGAGAAAATATCCACAAAACGGCCCGCTTCAATTTTTCCCCATTTTCCTTGTATAGCTCCCTTTAGAGGTAAACGTAATCGGGCGACTCCTAGTATCTGCTCTGATTCAAGCACGGACAACCGTATATGAAGTTTTCTGCAATTCTATAAACCCATAGGGTCAAACTACGAGAAAATATCCACAAAACAGCCCGCTTCAATTTTTCCCCATTTTCCTTGTATAGCTCCCTTTAGAGGTAAACATAATCGGGCGTCCCCTGGTATCTGCTCCGATTCAGGCACGGACAGCCCCAAATGAACTTTTCTGCAATTCTATAAACCCATAGGGTCAAATTACGAGAAAATATCCACAAAACGGCCCACTTCAATTTTTCCCCATTTTCCTTGTATAGCTCCCTTTAGAGGTAAATGTAATCGGGCGTCCCCTGGTATCTGCTCCGATTCAGGCACGGACACCCCAAATGAACTTTTCTGCAATTCTATAAACCCTATAGGGTCAAACTACGAGAAAATATCCACAAAACGGCCCGCTTTAATTTCTCCCCATTTTCCTTGTATAGCTGCCTTTAGAGGTAAACGTAATCGGGCGTCCCCTGGTATCTGCTCCGATTCAGGCACAGACAGCCGCAAATGAAGTTTTCTGCAACTCTATAAACCCATAGGGTCAAACAACGAGAAAATATCCACAAAATGGCCTGCTTCAATTTTTCCTCATTTTCCTTGTATAGCACCCTTTCAAGGTAAACGTAATCGGGCGTCTCCTAGTATCTGCTCCGATTCAGGCACGGACAGCCGCAAATGAAGTTTTCTGCAATTCTATAAACCCATAGGGTCAAACTACGAGAAAATATTAATAAAACGGCCCGCTTCTTTTTTCCCCATTTTCCTTGTATAGCTCCCTTTAGGTAAACGTAATCGGGCGTCTCCTGGTATCTGCTCCGATTAAGGCACGGACAGCCGCAAATGAAGTTTTCTGCAATTCTATAAACCCATAGGGTCAAACTACGAGAAAATATCCACAAAACGGCCCACTTCAATTTCTCCCCATTTTCCTTGTATAGCTCCCTTTTGAGGTAAACGTAATCGGGCGCTTCCTGGTATCTGTTCCGATTTAGGCACGGACAACCGCAAATCAAGTTTTCTGCAATTCTATAAACCCATAGGTTCAAACTATGAGAAAATATCCACAAAACGGCCCGCTTCAATTCTTCCCCATTTTCCTTGTATAGCTCCCTTTAGAGGTAAACGTAATCCGGCGTCCCCTGGTATCTTCTCCGATTCAGGCACGGACAGCCCCAAATGAACTTTTCTGCAATTCTATAAACCCATAGGGTCAAACTACGTGAAAATATCCACAAAACGGCTCGCTTCAATTTTTCTCCATTTTCCTTGGATAGCTCCCTTTAAAGGTAAACGTAATCGGGCGGCTCCTGGTATCTGCTCCGATTCAGGCACGGACAGCCCCAAATGAACTTTTCTGCAATTCTATAAACCCATAGGGTCAAACTACGAGAAAATATCCACAAAACGGCCCACTTCAATTTTCCCCATTTTCCTTGTATAGCTCCCTTTAGAGGTAAATGTAAACGGGCGTCCCCTGGTATCTGCTCCGATTCAGGCACGGACACCCCAAATGAACTTTTCTGCAATTCTATAAACCCTATTGGGTCAAACTACGAGAGAATATCCATAAAACGGCCCGCTTTAATTTCTCCCCATTTTCCTTGTATAGTTCTCTTTAGAGGTAAACGTAATCGGGCGTCCCCTGGTATCTGCTCCGATTCAGGCACAGACAGCCGCAAATGAAGTTTTCTGCAACTCTATAAACCCATAGGGTCAAACTACGAGAAAATATCCACAAAACGGCCAGCTTCAATTTTTCCTCATTTTCCTTGTATAGCTCCATTTCAAGGTAAACGTAATCGGGCGTCTCCTAGTATCTGCTCTGATTCAGGCACGGACAGCCGCAAATGTAGTTTTCTGCAATTCAATAAACCCATAGGGTCAAACTACGAGAAAATATTAATAAAACGACCCGCTTCATTTTTTTCCCATTTTCCTTGTATAGCTCCCTTTAGAGGTAAACGTAATCGGGCGTCTCCAGGTATCTGCTCCGATTAAGGCACGAACAGCTGCAAATGAAGTTTTCTGCAATTCTATAAACCCATAGGGTCAAACTACGAGAAAATATCCACAAAACGGCCCACTTCAATTTCTCCCCATTTTCCTTGTATAGCTCCCTTTAGAGGTAAACGTAATCGGGCGCCTCCTGGTATCTGTTCCGATTCAGGCACGGACAACGGCAAATCAAGTTTTCTGCAATTCTATAAACCCATAGGTTCAAACTATGAGAAAATATCCACAAAACGGCCCGCTTCAATTCTTCCCCATTTTCCTTGTATAGCTCCCTTTAGAGGTAAACGTAATCCGGCGTCCCCTGGTATCTGCTCCGATTCAGGCACGGACATCCCCGAATGAACTTTTCTGCAATTCTATAAACCCATAGGGTCAAACTACGTGAAAATATCCACAAAACGGCTCGCTTCAATTTTTCTCCATTTTCCTTATATAGCTCCCTTTAAAGGTAAACGTAATCGGGCGGCTCCTGGTATATGCTCCGATTCAGGCACGGACACCCGCAAATGAAGTTTTCTTCAATTCTATGAACCCATAGGTCGAACTACGAGAAAATATCCAAAAAACGGCCCGCTTCAATTTTTCCCCGTTTTTCTTGTATAGCTCCCTTTAGAGGTGAACGTAATCGGGCGCCTCCTGGTATCTTCTCAGATTCAGGCACGGACAGCCGCAAATTAAGTTTTCTGCAACTCTATAAACCCATAGGGTCAAACTACGAGAAAATATCCACAAAACGGCCCGCTTCAATTTTTCCCCATTTTCCTTGTATAGCTCCCATTAGAGGTAAACGTAATCGGGCGACTCCTAGTATTTGCTCCGATTCAAGCACGGACAACCGTATATGAAGTTTTCTGCAATTCTATAAACCCATAGGGTCAAACTACGAGAAAATATCCACAACACAGCCCGCTTCAATTTTTC
This sequence comes from Heracleum sosnowskyi, assembly GCA_030848705.1. Lineage (NCBI taxonomy): Eukaryota > Viridiplantae > Streptophyta > Magnoliopsida > Apiales > Apiaceae > Heracleum > Heracleum sosnowskyi. Next base: position 64,724,920 of record CM061244.1, on the reverse strand, counting down.
CCCATTTTCCTTGTATAGCTCCCTTTAGAGGTAAACGTAATCGGGCGTCCCCTGGTATCTACTCCGATTCAGGCACGGTCAACCCCAAATGAACTTTTCTGCAATTCTATAAACCCATAGGGTCAAACTACGAGAAAATATCCACAAAACGGCCCACTTCAATTTTTCCCCATTTTCCTTGTATAGCTCCCTTTAGAGGTAAATGTAATCGGGCGTCCCCTGCTATCTGCTCCGATTCAGGCACGGACACCCCAAATGAACTTTTCTGCAATTCTATAAACCCTATAGGGTCAAACTACGAGAAAATATCCACAAAACCGCCCGCTTTAATTTCTCCCCATTTTCCTTGTATAGCTCCCTTTAGAGGTAAACGTAATCGGGCGTCCCCTGGTATCTGCTCCGATTCAGGCACAGACAGCCGCAAATGAAGTTTTCTGCAACTCTATAAACCCATAGGGTCAAACTACGAGAAAGTATCCACAAAACGGCATGCTTCAATTTTTCCTCATTTTCCTTGTATAGCTCCCTTTCAAGGTAAACGTAATTGGGCGTCTCCTAGTATCTGCTCCGATTCAGGCACGGACAGCCGCAAATGAAGTTTTCTGCAATTCTATAAACCCATAGGGTCAAACTACAAGAAAATATTAATAAAACGGCGCGCTTCATTTTTTTCCCCATTTTCCTTGTATAGCTCCCTTTAGAGGTAAACATAATCGGGCGTCTCCTGGTATCTGCTCCGATTAAGGCACGGACAGCCGCAAATGAAGTTTTCTGCAATTCTATAAACCCATAGGGTCAAACTACGAGAAAATATCCACAAAACGGCCCACTTCAATTTCACCCCATTTTCCTTGTATAGCTCCCTTTAGAGGTAAACGTAATCGGGCGCCTCATGGTATCTGTTCCGATTCAGGCACGGACAACCGCAAATCAAGTTTTTTGCAATTCCATAAACCCATAGGTTCAAACTATGAGAAAATATCCACAAAACGGCCCGCTTCAATTCTTCCCCGTTTTCCTTGTATAGCTCCCTTTAGAGGTAAACGTAATCCGGCGTCCCCTGGTATCTGCTCCGATTCAGGCACGGACAGCCCCAAATGAACTTTTCTGCAATTCTATAAACCCATAGGGTCAAACTATGTGAAAATATCCACAAAACGGCTCGCTTCAATTTTTCTCCATTTTCCTTGTATAGCTCCCTTTAAAGGTAAACGTAATCGGGCGGCTCCTGGTATATGCTCCGATTCAGGCACGGACACCCGCAAATTAAGTTTTCTTCAATTCTATGAACCCATAGGTCAAACTACGAGAAAATATCCAAAAAACGGCCCGCTTCAAATTTTCCCCGTTTTTCTTGTATAGCACCCTTTAGAGGTGAACGTAATCGGGCGCCTCCTAGTATTTGCTCCGATTCAAGCACGGACAGCTGTATATGAAATTTTTTGCAATTCTATAAACCCATAGGGTCAAACTATGAGAAAATATCCACGAAATAACCCGCTTCAATTTTTTCCCATTTTCCCTGTATAGCTCCCTTTAGAGGTAAACGTAATCGGGCGTCCCCTGGTATCTGCTCCGATTCAGGCACGGACAGCCCCAAATGAACTTTTCTGCAATTCTATAAACCCATAGGGTCAAACTACGAGAAAATATCCACAAAACGGCCCACTTCAATTTTTCCCCATTTTCCTTGTATAGCTCCCTTTAGAGTTAAATGTAATCGGGCGTCCCCTGGTATCTGCTCCGATTTAGGCACGGACACCCCAAATGAAGTTTTCTGCAATTCTATAAACCCTATAGGGTCAAACTACGAGAGAATATCCACAAAACGGCCCACTTTAATTTCTCCCCATTTTCCTTGTATAGCTCCCTTTAGAGGTAAACGTAATCGGGCGTCCCCTGGTATCTGCTCCGATTCAGGCACAGACAGCCGCAAATGAAGTTTTCTGCAACTCTATAAACCCATAGGGTCAAACTACGAGAAAATATCCATAAAACGGCATGCTTCAATTTTTTCTCATTTTCCTTGTATAGCTCCTTTTCAAGGTAAACGTAATCGGGCGTCTCCTAGTATCTGCTCCGATTCAGGCACGGACAGCCGCAAATGTAGTTTTCTGCAATTCTATAAACCCATAGGGTCAAACTACGAGAAAATATCCACAAAACGGCCCACTTCAATTTCTCCCCATTTTCCTTGTATAGCTCCCTTTAGAGGTAAACGTAATCGGGCACCTCCTGGTATCTGTTCCGATTCAGGCACGGACAACGGCAAATCAAGTTTTCTGCAATTCTATAAACCCATAGGTTCAAACTATGAGAAAATATCGACAAAACGGCCCGCTTCAATTCTTCCCCATTTTCCTTGTATAGCTCCCTTTAGAGGTAAACGTAATCCGGCGTCCCCTGGTATCTGCTCCGATTCAGGCACGGACAGCCCCAAATGAACTTTTCTGCAATTCTATAAACCCATAGGGTCAAACTACGTGAAAATATTCACAAAACGGCTCGCTTCAATTTTTCCCCATTTTTCTTCTATAGCTCCCTTTAAAGGTAAACGTAATCGGGCGGCTCCTGGTATATGCTCCGATTCAGGCACGGACACCCGCAAATGTAGTTTTCTTCAATTCCATGAACCCATAGGTCAAACTACGAGAAAATATCCAAAAAACGGTCCGCTTCAATTTTTCCCCGTTTTTCTTGTATAGCTCCCTTTAGAGGTGAACGTAATCGGGCGCCTACTGGTATCTTCTCAGATTCAGGCACGAACAGCCGCAAATGAAGTTTTCTGCAACTCTATAAACCCATAGGGTCAAACTACGAGAAAATATCCACAAAACGGCCCGCTTCAATTTTTCCCCATTTTCCTTGTATAGCTCCCTTTAGAGGTAAACGTAATCGGGCGACTCCTAGTATCTGCTCCGATTCAAGCACGGACAACCGTATATGAAGTTTTCTGCAATTCTATAAACCCATAGGGTCAAACTACGAGAAAATATCCACAAAACAGTCCGCTTCAATTTTTCCCCATTTTCCTTGTATAGCTCCCTTTAGAGGTAAACGTAATCGGGCGTCCCCTGGTATCTGCTCCGATTCAGGCACGGACAGCCCCAAATGATCTTTTCTGCAATTCTATAAACCCATAGGGTCAAATTACGAGAAAATATCCACAAAACGGCCCACTTCAATTTTTCCCCATTTTTCTTGTATAGCTCCCTTTAGAGGTAAATGTAATCGGGTGTCCCCTGGTATCTGCTCCGATTCAGGCACGGACACCCCAAATGAACTTTTCTGCAATTCTATAAACCCTATAGGGTCAAACTACGAGAAAATATCCACAAAACGGCCCGCTTTAATTTCTCCCCATTTTCCTTGTATAGCTGCCTTTAGAGGTAAACGTAATCGGGTGTCCCTGGTATCTGCTCCGATTCAGGCACAGACAGCCGCAAATGAAGTTTTCTGCAACTCTATAAACCCATAGGGTCAAACTACGAGAAAATATCCACAAAACGACCTGCTTCAATTTTTCCTCATTTTCCTTGTATAGCTCCCTTTCAAGGTAAACGTAATCGGGCGTCTCCTAGTATCTGCTCCGATTCAGGCACAGACAGCCGCAAATGTAGTTTTCAGCAATTCTATAAACCCATAGGGTCAAACTACGAGAAAATATTAATAAAATGGCCCGCTTCATTTTTTTCCCATTTTCCTTGTATAGCTCCCTTTAGAGGTAAACGTAACCGGGCGTCTCCTGGTATTTGCTCCGATTAAGGCACGGACATCCGCAAATGAAGTTTTCTGCAATTCTATAAACCCATAGGGTCAAACTACGAGAAAATATCCACAAAACGGCCCACTTCAATTTCTCCCCATTTTCCTTGTATAGCTCCCTTTTGAGGTAAACGTAATCGGACGCCTCCTGGTATCTGTTCCGATTCAGGCACGGACAACGGCAAATCAAGTTTTCTGCAATTCTATAAACCCATAGGTTCAAACAATGAGAAAATATCCACAAAACGGCCCGCTTCAATTCTTCCCCATTTTCCGTGTATAGCTCCCTTTAGAGGTAAACGTAATCCGGCGTCCCCTGGTATCTGCTCCGATTCAGGCACGGACAACCCCAAATGAACTTTTCTGCAAATCTATAAACCCATAGGGTCAAACTACGTGAAAATATTCACAAAACGGCTCGCTTCAATTTTTCTCCATTTTCCTTGTATAGCTCCCTTTAAAGGTAAACGTAATCGGGCGGCTCCTGGTATATGCTCCGATTCAGGCACGGACACCCGCAAATGTAGTTTTCTTCAATTCAATGAACCCATAGGTCAAACTACGAGAAAATATCCAAAAAACGGTCCGCTTCAATTTTTCCCCGTTTTTCTTGTATAGCTCCCTTTAGAGGTGAACGTAATCCGGCGCCTCCTGGTATCTTCTCAGATTCAGGCACGAACAGCCGCAAATGAAGTTTTCTGCAACTCTATAAACCCATAGGGTCAAACTACGAGAAAATATCCACAAAACGGCCCGCTTCAATTTTTCCCCATTTTCCTTGTATAGCTCCCTTTAGAGGTAAATGTAATCGGACGTCCCCTGGTATCTGCTCCGATTCAGGCACGGACACCCCAAATGAACTTTTCTGCAATTCTATAAACCCTATAGGGTCAAACTACGAGAAAATATCCACAAAACGGCCCGCTTTAATTTCTCCCCATTTTCCTTGTATAGCTGCCTTTAGAGGTAAACGTAATCGGGTGTCCCCTGGTATCTGCTCCGATTCAGGCACAGACAGCCGCAAATGAAGTTTTCTGCAACTCTATAAACCCATAGGGTCAAACTACGAGAAAATATCCACAAAACGACCTGCTTCAATTTTTCCTCATTATCCTTGTATAGCTCCCTTTCAAGGTAAACGTAATCGGGCGTCTCCTAGTATCTGCTCCGATTCAGGCACGGACAGCCGCAAATGTAGTTTTCTGCAATTCTATAAACCCATAGGGTCAAACTACGAGAAAATATTAATAAAACGGCCCGCTTCATTTTTTTCCCATTTTCCTTGTATAGCTCCCTTTAGAGGTAAACGTAACCGGGCGTCTCCTGGTATTTGCTCCGATTAAGGCACGGACATCCGCAAATGAAGTTTTCTGCAATTCTATAAACCCATAGGGTCAAACTACGAGAAAATATCCACAAAACGGCCCACTTCAATTTCTCCCCATTTTCCTTGTATAGCTCCCTTTTGAGGTAAACGTAATCGGGCGCCTCCTGGTATCTGTTCCGATTCAGGCACGGACAACGGCAAATCAAGTTTTCTGCAATTCTATAAACCCATAGGTTCAAACAATGAGAAAATATCCACAAAACGGCCCGCTTCAATTCTTCCCCATTTTCCTTGTATAGCTCCCTTTAGAGGTAAACGTAATCCGGCGTCCCCTGGTATCTGCTCCGATTCAGGCACGGACAGCCCCAAATGAACTTTTCTGCAATTCTATAAACCCATAGGGTCAAACTACGTGAAAATATTCACAAAACGGCTCGCTTCAATTTTTCTCCATTTTCCTTGTATAGCTCCCTTTAAAGGTAAAGGTAATCGGGCGGCTCCTGGTATATGCTCCGATTCAGGCACGGACACCCGCAAATGTAGTTTTCTTCAATTCAATGAACCCATAGGTCAAACTACGAGAAAATATCCAAAAAACGGTCCGCTTCAATTTTTCCCCGTTTTTCTTGTATAGCTCCCTTTAGAGGTGAACGTAATCGGGCGCCTCCTGGTATCTTCTCAGATTCAGGCACGAACAGCCGCAAATGAAGTTTTCTGCAACTCTATAAACCCATAGGGTCAAACTACGAGAAAATATCCACAAAACGGCCCGCTTCAATTTTTCCCCATTTTCCTTGTATAGCTCCCTTTAGAGGTAAACGTAATCGGGCGACTCCTAGTATCTGCTCCGATTCAAGCACGGACAACCGTATATGAAGTTTTCTGCAATTCTATAAACCCATAGGGTCAAACTACGATAAAATATCCACAAAACAGTCCGCTTCAATTTTTACCCATTTTCCTTGTATAGCTCCCTTTAGAGGTAAACGTAATCGGGCGTCCCCTGGTATCTGCTCCGATTCAGGCACGGACAGCCCCAAATGAACTTTTCTGCAAAACTATAAACCCATAGGGTCAAACTACGAGAAAATATCCACAAAACGGCCCACTTCAATTTTTCCCCATTTTCCTTGTATAGCTCCCTTTAGAGATAAATGTAATCGGGCGTCCCCTGGTATCTGCTCCGATTCAGGCAAGGACACCCCAAATGAACTTTTCTGCAATTCTATAAACCCTATAGGGTCAAACTACGAGAAAATATCCACAAAACGGCCCGCTTTAATTTCTCCCCATTTTCCTTGTATAGCTCCCTTTAGAGGTAAACGTAATCGGGCGTCCCCTGGTATCTGCTCCGATTCAGGCACAGACAGCCGCAAATGAAGTTTTCTGCAACTCTATAAACCCATAGGGTCAAACTACGAGAAAATATCCACAAAACGGCCTGCTTCAATTTTTCCTCATTTTCCTTGTATAGCTCCCTTTCAAGGTAAACGTAATCGGGCGTCTCCTAGTATCTGCTCCGATTCAGGCACGGACCGCCGCAAATGAAGTTTTCTGCAATTCTATAAACCCATAGGGTCAAACTACGAGAAAATATCCACAAAACGGCCCACTTCAATTTCTCCCCATTTTCCTTGTATAGCTCTCTTTAGAGGTAAACGTAATCGGGCGCCTCCTGGTATCTGTTCCGATTCAGGCACGGACAACGGCAAATCAAGTTTTCTGCAATTCTATAAACCCATAGGTTCAAACTATGAGAAAATATCCACAAAACGGCCCGCTTCAATTCTTCCCCATTTTCCTTGTATAGCTCCCTTTAGAGGTAAACGTAATCCGGCGTCCCCTGGTATCTGCTCCGATTCAGGCACGGACAACCCCAAATGAACTTTTCTGCAATTCTATAAACCCATAGGGTCGAACTACGTGAAAATATCCACAAAACGGCTCGCTTCAATTTCTCTCCATTTTCCTTATATAGTTCCCTTTAAAGGTAAACGTAATCGGGCGGCTCCTGGTATATGCTACGATTCAGGCACGGACACCCGCAAATGAAATTTTCTTCAATTCAATGAACCCATAGGTCAAACTACGAGAAAATATCCAAAAAACGGCCCGCTTCAATTTTTCCCCGTTTTTCTTGTATAACTCCCTTTAGAGGTGAACGTAATCGGGCGCCTCTTGGTATCTTCTCAGATTCAGACACGGACAGCCGCAAATGACGTTTTCTGCAACTCTATAAACCCATAGGGTCAAACTACGAGAAAATATCCACAAAACGGCCCGCTTCAATTTTTCCCCATTTTCCTTGTATAGCTCCCATTAGAGGTAAACGTAATCGGGCGACTCCTAATATTTGCTCCGATTCAAGCACGGACAGTCGTGTATGAAGTTTTCTGCAATTCTTTAAACCCATAGGGTCAAACTACGAGAAAATATCCACAAAACAGCCCGCTTCAATTTTTCCCCATTTTCCTTGTATAGCTCCCTTTAGAGGTAAACGTAATCGGGCGTCCCCTGGTATCTACTCCGATTCAGGCACGGACACCCCAAATGAACTTTTCTGCAATTCTATAAACCCTATAGGGTCAAACTACGAGAAAATATCCACAAAACGGCCCGCTTTAATTTCTCCCCATTTTCCTTGTATAGCTGCCTTTAGAGGTAAACGTAATCGGGTGTCCCCTGGTATCTGCTCCGATTCAGGCACAGACAGCCGCAAATGAAGTTTTCTTGCAACTCTATAAACCCATAGGGTCAAACTACGAGAAAATATCCACAAAACGGCCCGCTTCAAATTTTCCCCATTTTCCTTGTATAGCTCCCTTTAGAGGTAAACGTAATCGGGCGACTCCTAGTATCTGCTCCGATTCAAGCACGGACAACCGTATATGAAGTTTTCTGCAATTCTATAAACCCATAGGGTCAAACTACGATAAAATATCCACAAAACAGCCCGCTTCAATTTTTCCCCATTTTCCTTGTATAGCTCCCTTTAGAGGTAAACGTAATCGGGCGTCCCCTGGTATCTGCTCCGATTCAGGCACGGACAGCCCCAAATGAACTTTTCTGCAATTCTATAAACCCATAGGGTCAAATTACGAGAAAATATCCACAAAACGGCCCACTTCAATTTTTCCCCATTTTCCTTGTATAGCTCCCTTTAGAGGTAAATGTAATCGGGCGTCCCCTGGTATCTGCTCCGATTCAGGCACGGACACCCCAAATGAACTTTTCTGCAATTCTATAAACCCTATAGGGTCAAACTACGAGAAAATATCCACAAAACGGCCCGCTTTAATTTCTCCCCATTTTCCTTGTATAGCTGCCTTTAGAGGTAAACGTAATCGGGTGTCCCCTGGTATCTGCTCCGATTCAGGCACAGACAGCCGCAAATGAAGTTTTCTGCAACTCTATAAACCCATAGGGTCAAACTACGAGAAAATATCCACAAAACGACCTGCTTCAATTTTTCCTCATTTTCCTTGTATAGCTCCCTTTCAAGGTAAACGTAATCGGGCGTCTCCTAGTATCTGCTCCGATTCAGGCACGGACAACCGCAAATGTAGTTTTCTGCAATTCTATAAACCCATAGGGTCAAACTACGAGAAAATATTAATAAAACGGCCCGCTTCATTTTTTTCCCATTTTCCTTGTATAGCTCCCTTTAGAGGTAAACGTAACCGGGCGTCTCCTGGTATTTGCTCCGATTAAGGCACGGACATCCGCAAATGAAGTTTTCTGCAATTCTATAAACCCATAGGGTCAAACTACGAGAAAATATCCACAAAACGGCCCACTTCAATTTCTCCCCATTTTCCTTGTATAGCTCCCTTTTGAGGTAAACGTAATCGGGCGCCTCCTGGTATCTGTTCCGATTCAGGCACGGACAACGGCAAATCAAGTTTTCTGCAATTCTATAAACCCATAGGTTCAAACAATGAGAAAATATCCACAAAACGGCCCGCTTCAATTCTTCCCCATTTTCCTTGTATAGCTCCCTTTAGAGGTAAACGTAATCCGGCGTCCCCTGGTATCTGCTCCGATTCAGGCACGGACAACCCCAAATGAACTTTTCTGCAATTCTATAAACCCATAGGGTCAAACTACGTGAAAATATCCACAAAACGGCTCGCTTCAATTTTTCTCCATTTTCCTTGTATAGCTCCCTTTAAAGGTAAACGTAATCGGGCGGCTCCTGGTATCTGCTCCGATTCAGGCACGGACAGCCGCAAATGAAGTTTTCTGCAACTCTATAAACCCATAGGGTCAAACTACGAGAAAATATCCACAAAACGGCCCGCTTCAATTTTTCCCCATTTTCCTTGTATAGCTCCATTTAGAGGTGAACGTAATCGGGCGCCTCCTGGTATCTTCTCAGATCCAGGCACGGACAGCCGCAAATGAAGTTTTCTGCAATTCTATAAACCCATAGGGTCAAACTACGAGAAAATATCCACAAAACGGCCCACTTCAATTTTTCCCCATTTTCCTTGTATAGCTCCCATTAGAGGTAAACGTAATCGGGCGACCCTTGCTATCTGCTCCGATTCAGGCACGGACACCCCAAATGAAGTTTTCTGCAATTCTACAAACCCTATAGGGTCAAACTACGAGAAAATATCCACAAAACCGCCCGCTTTAATTTCTCCCCATTTTCCTTGTATAGCTCCCTTTTGAGGTAAACGTAATCGGGCGTCCCCTGGTATCTGCTCCGATTCAGGCACAGACAGCCGCAAATGAAGTTTTCTGCAACTCTATAAACCCATAGGGTCAAACTACGAGAAAATATCCACAAAACGGCCCGCTTCAATTTTTCCCCATTTTCCTTGTATAGCTCCCTTTAGAGGTAAACGTAATCGGGCGACTCCTAGTATCTGCTCCGATTCAAGCACGGACAACCGTATATGAAGTTTTCTGCAATTCTATAAACCCATAGGGTCAAACTACGATAAAATATCCACAAAACAGCCCGCTTCAATTTTTCCCCATTTTCCTTGTATAGCTCCCTTTAGAGGTAAACGTAATCGGGCGTCCCCTGGTATCTGCTCCGATTCAGGCACGGACAGCCCCAAATGAACTTTTCTGCAATTCTATAAACCCATAGGGTCAAATTACAAGAAAATATCCACAAAACGGCCCACTTCAATTTTTCCCCATTTTCCTTGTATAGCTCCCTTTAGAGGTAAATGTAATCGGGCGTCCCCTGGTATCTGCTCCGATTCAGGCACGGACACCCCAAATGAACTTTTCTGCAATTCTATAAACCCTATAGGGTCAAACTACGAGAAAATATCCACAAAACGGCCCGCTTTAATTTCTCCCCATTTTCCTTGTATAGCTGCCTTTAGAGGTAAACGTAATCGGGTGTCCCCTGGTATCTGCTCCGATTCAGGCACAGACAGCCGCAAATGAAGTTTTCTGCAACTCTATAAACCCATAGGGTCAAACTACGAGAAAATATCCACAAAACGACCTGCTTCAATTTTTCCTCATTTTCCTTGTATAGCTCCCTTTCAAGGTAAACGTAATCGGGCGTCTCCTAGTATCTGCTCCGATTCAGGCACGGACAGCCGCAAATGTAGTTTTCTGCAATTCTATAAACCCATAGGGTCAAACTACGAGAAAATATTAATAAAACGGCCCGCTTCATTTTTTTCCCATTTTCCTTGTATAGCTCCCTTTAGAGGTAAACGTAACCGGGCGTCTCCTGGTATTTGCTCCGATTAAGGCACGGACATCCGCAAATGAAGTTTTCTGCAATTCTATAAACCCATAGGGTCAAACTACGAGAAAATATCCACAAAACGGCCCACTTCAATTTCTCCCCATTTTCCTTGTATAGCTCCCTTTTGAGGTAAACGTAATCGGGCGCCTCCTGGTATCTGTTCCGATTCAGGCACGGACAACGGCAAATCAAGTTTTCTGCAATTCTATAAACCCATAGGTTCAAACAATGAGAAAATATCCACAAAACGGCCCGCTTCAATTCTTCCCCATTTTCCTTGTATAGCTCCCTTTAGAGGTAAACGTAATCCGGCGTCCCCTGGTATCTGCTCCGATTCAGGCACGGACAACCCCAAATGAACTTTTCTGCAATTCTATAAACCCATAGGGTCAAACTACGTGAAAATATCCACAAAACGGCTCGCTTCAATTTTTCTCCATTTTCCTTGTATAGCTCCCTTTAAAGGTAAACGTAATCGGGCGGCTCCTGGTATCTGCTCCGATTCAGGCACGGACAGCCGCAAATGAAGTTTTCTGCAACTCTATAAACCCATAGGGTCAAACTACGAGAAAATATCCACAAAACGGCCCGCTTCAATTTTTCCCCATTTTCCTTGTATAGCTCCATTTAGAGGTGAACGTAATCGGGCGCCTCCTGGTATCTTCTCAGATCCAGGCACGGACAGCCGCAAATGAAGTTTTCTGCAATTCTATAAACCCATAGGGTCAAACTACGAGAAAATATCCACAAAACGGCCCACTTCAATTTTTCCCCATTTTCCTTGTATAGCTCCCATTAGAGGTAAACGTAATCGGGCGACCCTTGCTATCTGCTCCGATTCAGGCACGGACACCCCAAATGAAGTTTTCTGCAATTCTACAAACCCTATAGGGTCAAACTACGAGAAAATATCCACAAAACCGCCCGCTTTAATTTCTCCCCATTTTCCTTGTATAGCTCCCTTTTGAGGTAAACGTAATCGGGCGTCCCCTGGTATCTGCTCCGATTCAGGCACAGACAGCCGCAAATGAAGTTTTCTGCAAATCTATAAACCCATAGGGTCAAACTACGAGAAAATATCCACAAAACGGCCTGCTTCAATTTTTCCTCATTTTCCTTGTATAGCTCCCTTTCAAGGTAAACGTAATCGGGCGTCTCCTAGTATCTGCTCCGATTCAGGCACGGACAGCCGCAAATGAAGTTTTCTGCAATTCTATAAACCCATAGGGTCAAACTACGAGAAAATATTAATAAAACGGCCCGCTTCATTTTTTTCCCCATTTTCCTTGTATAGCTCCCTTTAGAAGTAAACGTAATCGGGCGTCTCCTGGTATCTGCTCCGATTAAGGCACGGACAGCCGCAAATGAAGTTTTCTGCAATTCTATAAACCCATAGGGTCAAACTACGAGAAAATATCCACAAAATGGCCCACTTCAATTTCACCCCATTTTCCTTGTATAGCTCCCTTTAGAGGTAAACGTAATCGGGCGCCTCCTGGTATCTGTTCCGATTCAGGCACGGACAACCGCAAATCAAGTTTTCTGCAATTCTATAAACCCATAGGTTCAAACTATGAGGAAATATCCACAAAACGGCGCGCTTCAATTCTTCCCCATTTTCCTTGTATAGCTCCCTTTAGAGGTAAACGTAATCCGGCGTCCCCTGGTATCTGCTCCGATTCAGGCACGGACAGCCCCAAATGAACTTTTCTGCAATTCTATAAACCCATAGGGTCAAACTATGTGAAAATATCCACAAAACGGCTCGCTTCAATTTTTCTCCATTTTCCTTGTATAGCTCCCTTTAAAGGTAAACGTAATCGGGCGGCTCCTGGTATATGCTCCGATTCAGGCACGGACACCCGCAAATGAAGTTTTCTTCAATTCTATGAACCCATAGGTCAAACTACGAGAAAATATCCAAAAAACGGCCCGCTTCAAATTTTCCCCGTTTTTCTTGTATAGCTCCCTTTAGAGGTGAACGTAATCGGGCGCCTCCTAGTATTTGCTCCGATTCAAGCACGGACAGCTCTATATGAAATTTTCTGCAATTCTATAAACCCATAGGGTCAAACTATGAGAAAATATCCACGAAACAACCCGCTTGAATTTTTCCCCATTTTCCTTGTATAGCTCCCTTTAGAGGTAAACGTAATCGAGCGTCCCCTGGTATCTGCTCCGATTCAGGCACGGACAGCCCCAAATGAACTTTTCTGCAATTCTATAAACCCATAGGGTTAAACTACGAGAAAATATCCACAAAACGGCCCACTTCAATTTTTCCCCATTTTCCTTGTATAGCTCCCTTTAGAGGTAAATGTAATCGGGCGTCCCCTGGTATCTGCTCCGATTCAGGCACGGACACCCCAAATGAACTTTTCTGCAATTCTATAAACCCTATAGGGTCAAACTACGAGAAAATATCCACAAAACGGCCCACTTTAATTTCTCCCCATTTCCCTTGTATAGCTCCCTTTAGAGGTAAACGTAATCGGGCGTCCCCTGGTATCTGCTCCGATTCAGGCACAGACAGCCGCAAATGAAGTTTTCTGCAACTCTATAAACCCATAGGGTCAAACTACGAGAAAATATCCACAAAACGGCCTGCTTCAATTTTTTCTCATTTTCCTTGTATAGCTCCCTTTCAAGGTAAACGTAATCGGGCGTCTCCTAGTATCTGCTCCGATTCAGGCACGGACAGTCGCAAATGTAGTTTTCTGCAATTCTATAAACCCATAGGGTCAAACTACGAGAAAATATTAATAAAACGGCCCGCTTCATTTTTTTCCCATTTTCCTTGTATAGCTCCCTTTAGAGGTAAACGTAACAGGGCGTCTCCTGGTATCTGCTCCGATTAAGGCACGGACATCCGCAAATGAAATTTTCTGCAATTCTATAAACCCATAGGGTCAAACTACGAGAAAATATCCACAAAACGGCCCACTTCAATTTCTCCCCATTTTCCTTGTATAGCTCCCTTTAGAGGTAAACGTAATCGGGCGCCTCCTGGTATCTGTTCCGATTCAGGCACGGACAACGGCAAATCAAGTTTTCTGCAATTCTATAAACCCATAGGTTCAAACAATGAGAAAATATCCACAAAACGGCCCGCTTCAATTCTTCCCCATTTTCCTTGTATAGCTCCCTTTAGAGGTAAACGTAATCCGGCGTCCCCTGGTATCTGCTCCGATTCAGGCACGGACATCCCCAAATGAACTTTTCTGCAATTCTATAAACCCATAGGGTCAAACTACGTGAAAATATCCACAAAACGGCTCGCTTCAATTGTTCTCCATTTTCCTTATATAGCTCCCTTTAAAGGTAAACGTGATCGGGCGGCTCCTGGTATATGCTCCGATTCAGGCACGGACACCCGCAAATGAAGTTTTCTCCAATTCTATGAACCCATAGGTCGAACTACGAGAAAATATCCAAAAAATGGCCCGCTTCAATTTTTCCCCGTTTTTCTTGTATAGGTCCCTTTAGAGGTGAACGTAATCGGGCGCCTCCTGGTATCTTCTCAGATCCAGGCACGGACAGCCGCAAATGAAGTTTTCTGCAACTCTATAAACCCATAGAGTCAAACTACGAGAAAATATCCACAAAACAGCCCGCTTCAATTTTTCCCCATTTTCCTTGTATAGCTCCCATTAGAGGTAAACGTAATCGGGCGACTCCTAGTATTTGCTCCGATTCAAGCACGGACAGCCGTATATGAAGTTTTCTGCAGTTCTATAAACCCATAGGGTCAAACTACGAGAAAATATCCACAAAACAGCCCGCTTCAATTTTTCCCCATTTTCCTTGTATAGCTCCCTTTAGAGGTAAACGTAATCGGGTGTCCCCTGGAATCTAATCCGATTCAGGCACGGTCAGCCCCAAATGAACTTTTCTGCAATTCTATAAACCCATAGGGTCAAACTACGAGAAAATATCCACAAAACGGCCCACTTCAATTTTTCCCCATTTTCCTTGTATAGCTCCCTTTAGAGGTAAATGTAATCGGGCGTCCCTTGCTATCTGCTCCGATTCAGGCACGGACACCCCAAATGAACTTTTCTGCAATTCTATAAACCCTATAGTGTCAAACTACGAGAAAATATCCACAAAACCGCCCGCTTTAATTTCTCCCCATTTTCCTTGTATAGCTCCCTTTAGAGGTAAACGTAATCGGGCGTCCCCTGGTATCTGCTCCGATTCAGGCACAGACAGCCGCAAATGAAGTTTTCTGCAAATCTATAAACCCATAGGGTCAAACTACGAGAAAATATCCACAAAACGGCCTGCTTCAATTTTTCCTCATTTTCCTTGTATAGCTCCCTTTCAAGGTAAACGTAATCGGGCGTTTCCTAGTATCTGCTCCGATTCAGGCACGGACAGCCGCAAATGAAGTTTTCTGCAATTCTATAAACCCATAGGGTCAAACTACAAGAAAATATTAATAAAACGGCCCGCTTCATTTTTTTCCCCATTTTCCTTGTATAGCTCCCTTTAGAAGTAAACGTAATCGGGCGTCTCCTGGTATCTGCTCCGATTAAGGCACGGACAGCCGCAAATGAAGTTTTCTGCAATTCTATAAACCCATAGGGTCAAACTACGAGAAAATATCCACAAAACGGCCCACTTCAATTTCACCCCATTTTCCTTGTATAGCTCCCTTTAGAGGTAAACGTAATCGGGCGCCTCCTGGTATCTGTTCCGATTCAGGCACGGACAACCGCAAATCAAGTTTTCTGAAATTCTATAAACCCATAGGTTCAAACTATGAGAAAATATCCACAAAACGGCCCGCTTCAATTCTTCCCCATTTTCCTTGTATAGCTCCCTTTAGAGGTAAACGTAATCCGGCGTCCCCTGGTATCTGCTCCGATTCAGGCACGGACAGTCCCAAATGAACTTTTCTGCAATTCTATAAACCCATAGGGTCAAACTATGTGAAAATATCCACAAAACGGCTCGCTTCAATTTTTCTCCATTTTCCTTGTATAGCTCCCTTTAAAGGTAAACGTAATCGGGCGGCTCCTGGTATATGCTCCGATTCAGGCACGAACACCCGCAAATGAAGTTTTCTTCAATTCTAAGAACCCATAGGTCAAACTACGAGAAAATATCCAAAAAACGGCCCGCTTCAAATTTTCCCCGTTTTTCTTGTATAGCTCCCTTTAGAGGTGAACGTAATCGGGCGCCTCCTAGTATTTGCTCCGATTCAAGCACGGACAGCTCTATATGAAATTTTCTGCAATTCTATAAACCCATAGGGTCAAACTATGAGAAAATATCCACGAAACAACCCGCTTCAATTTTTCCCCATTTTCCTTGTATAGCTCCCTTTAGAGGTAAACGTAATCGGGCGTCCCCTGGTATCTGCTCCGATTCAGGCACGGACAGCCCCAAATGAACTTTTCTGCAATTCTATAAACCCATAGGGTCAAACTACGTGAAAATATCCACAAAACGGCTCGCTTCAATTGTTCTCCATTTTCCTTATATAGCTCCCTTTAAAGGTAAACGTGATCGGGCGGCTCCTGGTATATGCTCCGATTCAGGCACGGACACCCGCAAATGAAGTTTTCTCCAATTCTATGAACCCATAGGTCGAACTACGAGAAAATATCCAAAAAATGGCCCGCTTCAATTTTTCCCCGTTTTTCTTGTATAGGTCCCTTTAGAGGTGAACGTAATCGGGCGCCTCCTGGTATCTTCTCAGATCCAGGCACGGACAGCCGCAAATGAAGTTTTCTGCAACTCTATAAACCCATAGAGTCAAACTACGAGAAAATATCCACAAAACAGCCCGCTTCAATTTTTCCCCATTTTCCTTGTATAGCTCCCATTAGAGGTAAACGTAATCGGGCGACTCCTAGTATTTGCTCCGATTCAAGCACGGACAGCCGTATATGAAGTTTTCTGCAGTTCTATAAACCCATAGGGTCAAACTACGAGAAAATATCCACAAAACAGCCCGCTTCAATTTTTCCCCATTTTCCTTGTATAGCTCCCTTTAGAGGTAAACGTAATCGGGTGTCCCCTGGAATCTAATCCGATTCAGGCACGGTCAGCCCCAAATGAACTTTTCTGCAATTCTATAAACCCATAGGGTCAAACTACGAGAAAATATCCACAAAACGGCCCACTTCAATTTTTCCCCATTTTCCTTGTATAGCTCCCTTTAGAGGTAAATGTAATCGGGCGTCCCTTGCTATCTGCTCCGATTCAGGCACGGACACCCCAAATGAACTTTTCTGCAATTCTATAAACCCTATAGTGTCAAACTACGAGAAAATATCCACAAAACCGCCCGCTTTAATTTCTCCCCATTTTCCTTGTATAGCTCCCTTTAGAGGTAAACGTAATCGGGCGTCCCCTGGTATCTGCTCCGATTCAGGCACAGACAGCCGCAAATGAAGTTTTCTGCAAATCTATAAACCCATAGGGTCAAACTACGAGAAAATATCCACAAAACGGCCTGCTTCAATTTTTCCTCATTTTCCTTGTATAGCTCCCTTTCAAGGTAAACGTAATCGGGCGTTTCCTAGTATCTGCTCCGATTCAGGCACGGACAGCCGCAAATGAAGTTTTCTGCAATTCTATAAACCCATAGGGTCAAACTACAAGAAAATATTAATAAAACGGCCCGCTTCATTTTTTTCCCCATTTTCCTTGTATAGCTCCCTTTAGAAGTAAACGTAATCGGGCGTCTCCTGGTATCTGCTCCGATTAAGGCACGGACAGCCGCAAATGAAGTTTTCTGCAATTCTATAAACCCATAGGGTCAAACTACGAGAAAATATCCACAAAACGGCCCACTTCAATTTCACCCCATTTTCCTTGTATAGCTCCCTTTAGAGGTAAACGTAATCGGGCGCCTCCTGGTATCTGTTCCGATTCAGGCACGGACAACCGCAAATCAAGTTTTCTGAAATTCTATAAACCCATAGGTTCAAACTATGAGAAAATATCCACAAAACGGCCCGCTTCAATTCTTCCCCATTTTCCTTGTATAGCTCCCTTTAGAGGTAAACGTAATCCGGCGTCCCCTAGTATCTGCTCCGATTCAGGCACGGACAGTCCCAAATGAACTTTTCTGCAATTCTATAAACCCATAGGGTCAAACTATGTGAAAATATCCACAAAACGGCTCGCTTCAATTTTTCTCCATTTTCCTTGTATAGCTCCCTTTAAAGGTAAACGTAATCGGGCGGCTCCTGGTATATGCTCCGATTCAGGCACGAACACCCGCAAATGAAGTTTTCTTCAATTCTAAGAACCCATAGGTCAAACTACGAGAAAATATCCAAAAAACGGCCCGCTTCAAATTTTCCCCGTTTTTCTTGTATAGCTCCCTTTAGAGGTGAACGTAATCGGGCGCCTCCTAGTATTTGCTCCGATTCAAGCACGGACAGCTCTATATGAAATTTTCTGCAATTCTATAAACCCATAGGGTCAAACTATGAGAAAATATCCACGAAACAACCCGCTTCAATTTTTCCCCATTTTCCTTGTATAGCTCCCTTTAGAGGTAAACGTAATCGGGCGTCCCCTGGTATCTGCTCCGATTCAGGCACGGACAGCCCCAAATGAACTTTTCTGCAATTCTATAAACCCATAGGGTCAAACTACGAGAAAATATCCACAAAACGGCCCACTTCAATTTTTCCCCATTTTCCTTGTATAGCTCCCTTTAGAGGTAAATGTAATCGGGCGTCCCCTGGTATCTGCTCCGATTCAGGCACGGACACCCCAAATGAACTTTTCTGCAATTCTATAAACCCTATAGGGTCAAACTACGAGAGAATATCCACAAAACGGCCCACTTTAATTTCTCCCCATTTTCCTTGTATAGCTCCCTTTAGAGGTAAACGTAATCGGGCGTCCCCTGATATCTGCTCCGATTCTGGCACAGACAGCCGCAAATGAAGTTTTCTGCAACTCTATAAACCCATAGGGTCAAACTACGAGAAAATATCCACAAAACGGCCTGCTTCAATTTTTTCTCATTTTCCTTGTATAGCTCCCTTTCAAGGTAAACGTAATCGGGCGTCTCCTAGTATCTGCTCCGATTCAGGCACGGACAGCCGCAAATGTAGTTTTCTGCAATTCTATAAACCCATAGGGTTAAACTACGAGAAAATATCCACAAAACGGCCCACTTCAATTTCTCCCCATTTTCCTTGTATAGCTCCCTTTAGAGGTAAACGTAATCGGGCGCCTCCTAGTATCTGTTCCGATTCAGGCACGGACAACGGCAAATCAAGTTTTCTGCAATTCTATAAACCCATAGGTTCAAACTATGAGAAAATATCCACAAAACGGCCCGCTTCAATTCTTCCCCATTTTCCTTGTATAGCTCCCTTTAGAGGTAAACGTAATCCGGCGTCCCCTGGTATCTGCTCCGATTCAGGCACGGACAGCCCCAAATGAACTTTTCTGCAATTCTATAAACCCATAGGGTCAAACTACATGAAAATATCCACAAAACGGCTCGCTTCAATTTTTCTCCATTTTCCTTGTATAGCTCCCTTTAAAGGTAAACGTAATCGGGCGGCTCCTGGTATATGCTCCGATTCAGGCACGGACACTCGCAAATGAAGTTTTCTTCAATTCTATGAACCCATAGGGTCAAACTACGAGAAAATATCCACAAAACGGCCCGCTTCAATTTTTCCCCATTTTCCTTGTATAGCTCCCTTTAGAGGTAAATGTAATCGGGCGTCCCCTGGTATCTGCTCCGATTCAGGCACGGACAGCCCAAATGAACTTTTCTGCAATTCTATAAACCCTATAGGGTCAAACTACGAGAGAATATCCACAAAACGGCCCACTTTAATTTCTCCCCATTTTCCTTGTATAGCTCCCTTTAGAGGTAAACGTAATCGGGCGTCTCCTAGTATCTGCTCCGATTCAGGCACGGACAGCCGCAAATGTAGTTTTCTGCAATTCTATAAACCCATAGGGTTAAACTACGAGAAAATATCCACAAAACGGCCCACTTCAATTTCTCCCCATTTTCCTTGTATAGCTCCCTTTAGAGGTAAACGTAATCGGGCGCCTCCTGGTATCTGTTCCGATTCAGGCACGGACAACGGCAAATCAAGTTTTCTGCAATTCTATAAACCCATAGGTTCAAACTATGAGAAAATATCCACAAAACGGCCCGCTTCAATTCTTCCCCATTTTCCTTGTATAGCTCCCTTTAGAGGTAAACGTAATCCGGCGTCCCCTGGTATCTGCTCCGATTCAGGCACGGACAGCCCCAAATGAACTTTTCTGCAATTCTATAAACCCATAGGGTCAAACTACGTGAAAATATCCACAAAACGGCTCGCTTCAATTTTTCTCCATTTTCCTTGTATAGCTCCCTTTAAAGGTAAACGTAATCGGGCGGCTCCTGGTATATGCTCCGATTCAGGCACGGACACTCGCAAATGAAGTTTTCTTCAATTCTATGAACCCATAGGGTCAAACTACGAGAAAATATCCACAAAACGGCCCGCTTCAATTTTTCCCCATTTTCCTTGTATAGCTCCCTTTAGAGGTAAACGTAATCGGGCGACTCCTAGTATCTTCTCCGATTCAAGCACGGACAACCGTATATGAAGTTTTCTGCAATTCTATAAACCCATAGGGTCAAACTACGAGAAAATATCCACAAAACAGCCCGCTTCAATTTTCCCCATTTTCCTTGTATAGCTCCCTTTAGAGGTAAACGTAATCGGGCGTCCCCTGGTATCTGCTCCGATTCAGGCACGGACAGCCCCAAATGAACTTTTCTGCAATTCTATAAACCCATAGGGTCAAATTACGAGAAAATATCCACAAAACTACCCACTTCAATTTTTCCCCATTTTCCTTGTACAGCTCCCTTTAGAGGTAAATGTAATCGGGCGTCCCCTGGTATCTGCTCCGATTCAGGCACGGACACCCCAAATGAACTTTTCTGCAATTCTATAAACCCTATAGGGTCAAACTACGAGAAAATATCAACAAAACGGCCCGCTTTAATTTCTCCCCATTTTCCTTGTATAGCTCCCTTTAGAGGTAAACGTAATCGGGCGTCCCCTGGTATCTGCTCCGATTCAGGCACAGACAACCGCAAATGAAGTTTTCTGCAACTCTATAAACCCATACGGTCAAACTACGAGAAAATATCCACAAAACGGCCTGCTTCAATTTTTCCTCATTTTCCTTGTATAGCTCCCTTTCAAGGTAAACGTAATCGGGCGTCTCCTAGTATCTGCTCCGATTCAGGCACGGACAGCCGCAAATGAAGTTTTCTGCAATACTATAAACCCATAGGGTCAAACTACGAGAAAATATTAATAAAACGGCCCGCTTCTTTTTTTCCCCATTTTCCTTGTATAGCTCCCTTTAGGTAAACGTAATCGGGCGTCTCCTGGTATCTGCTCCGATTAAGGCACGGACAGCCGCAAATGAAGTTTTCTGCAATTCTATAAACCCATAGGGTCAAACTACGAGAAAATATCCACAAAACGGCCCACTTCAATTTCTCCCCATTTTCCTTGTATAGCTCCCTTTGGAGGTAAACGTAATCGGGCGCCTCCTGGCATCTGTTCCGATTCAGGCACGGACAACCGCAAATCAAGTTTTCTGCAATTCTATAAACCCATAGGTTCCAACTATGAGAAAATAACCACAAAATGGCCCGCTTCAATTCTTCCCCATTTTCCTTGTATAGCTCCCTTTAGAGGTAAACGTAATCCGGCGTCCCCTGGTATCTTCTCCGATTCAGGCACGGACAGCCCCAAATGAACTTTTCTGCAATTCTATAAACCCATAGGGTCAAACTACGTGAAAATATCCACAAAACGGCTCGCTTCAATTTTTCTCCATTTTCCTTGTATAGCTCCCTTTAAAGGTAAACGTAATCGGGCGGCTCCTGGTATATGCTCCGATTCAGGCACGGACACCCGCAAATGAAGTTTTCTTCAATTCTATGAACCCATAGGGTCAAACTACGAGAAAATATCCACAAAACGGCCCAGTTCAATTTTTCCCCATTTTCCTTGTATAGCTCCTTTTAGAGGTAAACGTAATCGGGCGACTCCTAGTATCTGCTCCGATTCAAGCACGGACAACCGTATATGAAGTTTTCTGCAATTCTATAAACCCATAGGGTCAAACTACGAGAAAATATCCACAAAATAGCCCGCTTCAATTTTCCCCATTTTCCTTGTATAGCTCCCTTTAGAGGTAAACGTAATCGGGCGTCCCCTGGTATCTGCTCTGATTCAAGCACAGACAGCCGCAAATGAAGTTTTCTGCAACTCTATAAACCCATAGGGTCAAACTACGAGAAAATATCCACAAAACGGCCTGCTTCAATTTTTCCTCATTTTCCTTGTATAGCTCCCTTTCAAGGTAAACGTAATCGGGCGTCTCCTAGTATCTGCTCCGATTCAGGCACGGACAGCCGCAAATGAAGTTTTCTGCAATTCTATAAACCCATAGGGTCAAACTACGAGAAAATATTAATAAAACGGCCCGCTTCTTTTTTTCCCCATTTTCCTTGTATACCTCCCTTTAGGTAAACGTAATCGGGCGTCTCCTGGTATCTGCTCCGATTAAGGCACGGACAGTCGCAAATGAAGTTTTCTGCAATTCTATAAACCCATAGGTTCAAACTATGAGAAAATATCCACAAAACGGCGCGCTTCAATTCTTCCCCATTTTCCTTGTATAGCTCCCTTTAGAGGTAAACGTAATCCGGCGTCCCCTGTTATCTGCTCCGATTCAGGCACGGACAGCCCCAAATGAACTTTTCTGCAATTCTATAAACCCATAGGGTCAAACTATGTGAAAATATCCACAAAACGGCTCGCTTCAATTCTTCTCCATTTTCCTTGTATAGCTCCCTTTAAAGGTAAACGTAATCCGGCGTCCCCTGGTATATGCTCCGATTCAGGCACGGACACCCGCAAATGAAGTTTTCTTCAATTCTATGAACCCATAGGTCAAACTACGTGAAAATATCCACAAAACGGCTCGCTTCAATTTTTCTCCATTTTCCTTGTATAGCTCCCTTTAAAGGTAAACGTAATCGGGCGGCTCCTGGTATATGCTCCGATTCAAGCACGGACACTCGCAAATGAAGTTTTCTTCAATTCTATGAACCCATAGGGTCAAACTACGAGAAAATATCCACAAAACGGCCCGCTTCAATTTTTCCCCATTTTCCTTGTATAGCTCCCTTTAGAGGTAAATGTAATCGGGCGTCCCCTGGTATCTGCTCCGATTCAGGCACGGACACCCCAAATGAACTTTTCTGCAATTCTATAAACCCTATAGGGTCAAACTACGAGAGAATATCCACAAAACGGCCCACTTTAATTTCTCCCCATTTTCCTTGTATAGCTCCCTTTAGAGGTAAACGTAATCGGGCGTCTCCTAGTATCTGCTCCGATTCAGGCACGGACAGCCGCAAATGTAGTTTTCTGCAATTCTATAAACCCATAGGGTTAAACTACGAGAAAATATCCACAAAACGGCCCACTTCAATTTCTCCCCATTTTCCTTGTATAGCTCCCTTTAGAGGTAAACGTAATCGGGCGCCTCCTGGTATCTGTTCCGATTCAGGCACGGACAACGGCAAATCAAGTTTTCTGCAATTCTATAAACCCATAGGTTCAAACTATGAGAAAATATCCACAAAACGGCCCGCTTCAATTCTTCCCCATTTTCCTTGTATAGCTCCCTTTAGAGGTAAACGTAATCCGGCGTCCCCTGGTATCTGCTCCGATTTAGGCACGGACAGCCCCAAATGAACTTTTCTGCAATTCTATAAACCCATAGGGTCAAACTACGTGAAAATATCCACAAAACGGCTCGCTTCAATTTTTCTCCATTTTCCTTGTATAGCTCCCTTTAAAGGTAAACGTAATCGGACGGCTCCTGGTATATGCTCCGATTCAGGCACGGACACTCGCAAATGAAGTTTTCTTCAATTCTATGAACCCATAGGGTCAAACTACGAGAAAATATCCACAAAACGGCCCGCTTCAATTTTTCCCCATTTTCCTTGTATAGCTCCCTTTAGAGGTAAACGTAATCGGGCGACTCCTAGTATCTTCTCCGATTCAAGCACGGACAACCGTATATGAAGTTTTCTGCAATTCTATAAACCCATAGGGTCAAACTACGAGAAAATATCCACAAAACAGCCCGCTTCAATTTTCCCCATTTTCCTTGTATAGCTCCCTTTAGAGGTAAACGTAATCGGGCGTCCCCTGGTATCTGCTCCGATTCAGGCACGGACAGCCCCAAATGAACTTTTCTGCAATTCTATAAACCCATAAGGTCAAATTACGAGAAAATATCCACAAAACGGCCCACTTCAATTTTTCCCCATTTTCCTTGTACAGCTCCCTTTAGAGGTAAATGTAATCGGGCGTCCCCTGGTATCTGCTCTGATTCAGGCACGGACACCCCAAATGAACTTTTCTGCAATTCTATAAACCCTATAGGGTCAAACTACGAGAAAATATCAACAAAACGGCCTGCTTTAATTTCTCCCCATTTTCCTTTTATAGCTCCCTTTAGAGGTAAACGTAATCGGGCATCCCCTGGTATCTGCTCCGATTCAGGCACAGACAACCGCAAATGAAGTTTTCTGCAACTCTATAAACCCATACGGTCAAACTACGAGAAAATATCCACAAAACGGCATGCTTCAATTTTTCCTCATTTTCCTTGTATAGCTCCCTTTCAAGGTAAACGTAATCGGGCGTCTCCTAGTATCTGCTCCGATTCAGGCACGGACAGCCGCAAATAAAGTTTTCTGCAATTCTATAAACCCATAGGGTCAAACTACGAGAAAATATTAATAAAACGGCCCGCTTCTTTTTTTCCCCATTTTCCTTGTATAGCTCCCTTTAGGTAAACGTAATCGGGCGTCTCCTGGTATCTGCTCCGATTAAGGCACGGACAGCCGCAAATGAAGTTTTCTGCAATTCTATAAACCCATAGGGTCAAACTACGAGAAAATAACCATAAAACGGCCCACTTCAATTTCTCCCCATTTTCCTTGTATAGCTCCCTTTGGAGGTAAACGTAATCGAGCGCCTCCTGGTATCTGTTCCGATTCAGGCACGGACAACCGCAAATCAAGTTTTCTGCAATTCTATAAACCCATAGGTTCAAACTATGAGAAAATATCCACAAAACGGCCCGCTTCAATTCTTCCCCATTTTCCTTGTATAGCTCCCTTTAGAGGTAAACGTAATCTGGCGTCCCCTGGTATCTTCTCCGATTCAGGCACGGACAGCCCCAAATGAACTATTCTGCAATTCTATAAACCCATAGGGTCAAACTACGTGAAAATATCCACAAAACGGCTCGCTTCAATTTTTCTCCATTTTCCTTGTATAGCTCCCTTTAAAGGTAAACGTAATCGGGCGGCTCATGCTATATGCTCCGATTCAGGCACGGACACCCGCAAATGAAGTTTTCTTCAATTCTATGAACCCATAGGTCAAACTACGAGAAAATATCCAAAAAACGGCCCGCTTTAATTTTTCCCCGTTTTTCTTGTATAGCTCCCTTTAGAGGTGAACGTAATCGGGCGCCTCCTGGTATCTTCTCAGATTCAGGCACGGACAGCCGCAAATGAAGTTTTCTGCAACTCTATAAACCCATAGGGTCAAACTACGAGAAAATATCCACAAAACGGCCCGCTTCAATTCTTCCCTATTTTCCTTGTATAGCTCCCTTTAGAGGTAAACGTAATCCGGCGTCCCCTGGTATCTTCTCCGATTCAGGCACGGACAGCCCCAAATGAACTTTTCTGCAATTCTATAAACCCATAGGGTCAAACTACGTGAAAATATCCACAAAACGGCTCGCTTCAATTTTTCTCCATTTTCCTTGTATAGCTCCCTTTAAAGGTAAACGTAATCGGGCGGCTCCTGGTATATGCTCCGATTCATGCACGGACACCCGCAAATGAAATTTTCTTCAATTCTATGAACCCATAGGGTCAAACTACGAGAAAATATCCACAAAACGGCCCACTTCAATTTTTCCCCATTTTCCTTGTATAGCTCTCTTTAGAGGTAAACGTAATCGGGCGACTCCTAGTATCTGCTCCGATTCAAGCACGGACAACCGTATATGAAGTTTTCTGCAATTCTATAAACCCATAGGGTCAAACTACGAGAAAATATCCACAAAATAGCCCGCTTCAATTTTCCCCATTTTCCTTGTATAGCTCCCTTTAGAGGTAAACGTAATCGGGCGTCCCCTGGTATCTGCTCTGATTCAGGCACAGACAGCCGCAAATGAAGTTTTCTGCAACTCTATAAACCCATATGGTCAAACTACGAGAAAATATCCACAAAACGGCCTGCTTCAATTTTTCCTTATTTTCCTTGTATAGCTCCCTTTCAACGTAAACGTAATCGGGCGTCTCCTAGTATCTGCTCCGATTCAGGCACGGACAGCCGCAAATGAAGTTTTCTGCAATTCTATAAACCCATAGGGTCAAACTACGAGAAAATATTAATAAAACGGCCCGCTTCTTTTTTTCCCCATTTTCCTTGTATAGCTCCCTTTAGGTAAACGTAATCGGGCGTCTCCTGGTATCTGCTCCGATTAAGGCACGGACAGCCGCAAATGAAGTTTTCTGCAATTCTATAAACCCATAGGGTCAAACTACGAGAAAATATCCACAAAACGGCCCACTTCAATTTCTCCCCATTTTCCTTGTATAGCTCCCTTTAGAGGTAAACGTAATCGGGTGCCTCCTGGTATCTGTTCCGATTCAGGCACGGACAACCGCAAATCAAGTTTTCTGCAATTCTATAAACCCATAGGTTCAAACTATGAGAAAATATCCACAAAACGGCCCGCTTCAATTCTTCCCCATTTTCCTTGTATAGCTCCCTTTAGAGGTAAACGTAATCCGGCGTCCCCTGGTATCTTCTCCGATTCAGGCACGGACAGCCCCAAATGAACTTTTATGCAATTCTATAAACCCATAGGGTCAAACTACGTGAAAATATCCACAAAACGGCTCGCTTCAATTTTTCTCCATTTTCCTTGTATAGCTCCCTTTAAAGGTAAACATAATCGGGCGGCTCCTGGTATATGCTCCGATTCAGGCACGGACACCCGCAAATGAAGTTTTCTTCAATTCTATGAACCCATAGGTCAAACTACGAGAACATATCCAAAAAACGGCCCGTTTCAATTTTTCCCCGTTTTTCTTGTATAGCTCCCTTTAGAGGTGAACGTAATCGGGCGCCTCCTGGTATCTTCTCAGATTCAGGCACGGACAGCCGCAAATGAAGTTTTCTGCAACTCTATAAACCCATAGGGTCAAACTACGAGAAAATATCCACAAAACGGCCCGCTTCAATTTTCCCCATTTTCCTTGTATAGCTCCCTTTAGAGGTAAACGTAATCGGGCGACTCCAAGTATCTGCTCCGATTCAAGCACGGACAGCTGTATATGAAGTTTTCTGCAATTCTATAAACCCATAAGGTCAAACTACGAGAAAATATCCACAAAACAGCCCGCTTCAATTTTTCCCCATTTTCCTTGTATAGCTCCCTTTAGAGGTAAACGTAATCGGGTGTCCCCTGGTATCTGCTCCGATTCAGGAACGGACAACCCCAAATGAACTTTTATGCAATTCTATAAACCCATAGGGTCAAACTACGAGAAAATATCCACAAAATGGCCCGCTTCAATTTCTCCCCAATTTTCTTGTATAGCTCCCTTTAGAGGTAAACGTAATCGGGCGTCCCCTGTTATCTGCTCCGATTCAGGCACGGACACCCCAAATGAACTTTTCTGCAATTCTATAAACCCATAGGGTCAAACTACGAGAAAATATCCACAAAATGGCTCGGTTCAAGTTTTCTCCATTTTCCTTGTATAGCTCCCTTTAGAGGTAAACGTAATCGGGCGCCTTGTAGTATCTGCTCCAATTCAGGCACAGACAACCGCAAATGAAGTTTTCTGCAACTCTATAAACCCATAGGGTCAAACTACGAGAAAATATCAACAAAACGGCCCGCTTCAATTTTTCCCCATTTTCCTTGTATAGCTCCCTTTCAAGGTAAACGTAATCGGGCGTCTCCTAGTATCTGCTCCGATTCAGGCGCGGACAGCCGCAAATGAAGTTTTGTACAATTCTATAAACCCATAGGGTCAAACTACGAAAAAATATCAATAAAACGGCCCGCTTCAATTTTTCCCCATTTTCCTAGTATAGCTCCCTTTACAGGTAAACGTAATCGGGCGTCTCCTGGTATCTGCTCCGATTAAGGCACGGACAGCCGCAAATGAAGGTTTCTGCAACTCTATAAACCCATATGGTCAAACTACGAGAAAATATCCACAAAACGGCCCACTTCAATTTTTCCCCATTTTCCTTGTATAGCTCCCTTTAGAGGTATATGTAATCGGGCGTCCCCTGGTATCTGCTCCGATTCAGGCACGGACACCCCAAATGAACTTTTCTGCAATTCTATAAACCCTATAGGGTCAAACTACGAGAAAATATCCACAAAACGGCCCGCTTTAATTTCTCCCCATTTTCCTTATATAGCTCCCTTTAGAGGTAAATGTAATCGGGCGTCCCCTAGTATCTGCTCCGATTCGGGCACAGACAACCGCAAATGAAGTTCTCTGCAACTCTATAAACCCATAGGGTCAAACTACGAGAAAATATCCACAAAACGGCCTACTTCAATTTTTCCTCATTTTCCTTGTATAGCTCCCTTTCAAGGTAAACTTAATCGGGCGTCTCCTAGTATCTTCTCCGATTCAGGCACGGACAGCCGCAAATGAAGTTTTCTTCAATTCTATAAACCCATAGGGTTAAACTATGAGAAAATATTAATAAAACGGCCCGCTTCATTTTTTCCCCATTTTCCTTGTATAGTCCCTTTAGAGGTAAACGTAATCGGGCGTCTCCTGGTATCTGCTCCGATTAAGGCACGGACAGCCGCAAATGAAGTTTTCTGCAATGCTATAAACCCATAGGGTCAAACTACGAGAAAATATCCACAAAACGGCCCACTTAAATTTCTCCCCATTTTCCATATATAGCTCCCTTTAGAGGTAAACGTAATCGGGCGCCTCCTGATATCTGTTCCGATTCAGGCACGGACAACCGCAAATCAAGTTTTCTGCAATTCTATAAACCCATAGGTTCAAACTATAAGAAAATATCCACAAAACGGCCCGCTTCAATTCTTCCCCATTTTCCTTGTATAGCTCCCTTTAGAGGTAAACGTAATCCGGAGTCCCCTGGTATCTGCTCCGATTCAGGCACAGACAGCCCCAAATGAACTTTTCTGCAATTCTATAAACCAATAGGGTCAAACAACGTGAAAATATCCACAAAACGGCTCGCTTCAATTTTTCTCCATTTTCCTTGTATAGATCACTTTAAAGGTAAACGTAATCGGGCGGCTCCTGGTATATGCTCCGATTCAGGCACGGACACCCGCAAATGAAGTTTTCTTCAATTTTATGAACCCATATGTCAAACTACGAGAAAATATCCAAAAAATGGTCCGCTTCAATTTTTCCCCATTTTTCTTGTATAGCTCCCTTTAGAGGTGAACGTAATCGGGCGCCTCCTGGTATCTGCTCCGATTCAGGCACGGACAGCTGCAAATGAAGTTTTCTGCAACTCTATAAACCCATAGGGTCAAACTACGAGAAAATATCCACAAAACAGCCCGCTTCAATTTTTCCCCATTTTCCTTGTATAGCTCCCTTTAGAGGTAAACGTAATCGGGCGTCTCCTGGTATCTGCTCCGATTCAGGCACGGACAGCCCCAAACAAACTTTTCTGCAATTCTATAAACCCATAGGGTCAAACTCCGAAAAAATATCCACAAAATGGCCCGCTTCAATTTCTCCCCAATTTCCTTGTATAGCTCCCTTTAGAGGTAAACGTAATCGAGCGTCCCCTGGTATCTGCTCCGATTCAGGCACGGACACCCCAAATGAACTTTTCTGCAATTCTAGAAACCCATAGGGTTAAACTACGAGAAAATATCCATAAAACAGCCCGGTTCAAGTTTTCTCAATTTTCCTTGTATAGCTCCCTTTAGAGGTAAACGTAATCGGGTGACTCCTAGCTCCTCCGATTCAGGCACAGACATCTGCAAATGAAGTTTTCTGCAACTCAATAAACCCATAGGGTCAAACTACGAGAAAATATAAATAAAACGGTCCGCTTCAATTTCCTTGTATAGCTCCCTTTAGAGGTAAACGTAATCGGGCGTCTCCTGGTATCTGCTCCGATTAAAGCACGGACAGCCGCAAATGAGGTTTTCTGCAATTCTATAAACCCATAGGGTCAAACTACAAGAAAATATCCACAAAATGGCCCACTTCAATTTCTCCCCAATTTCCTTGTATAGCTTCCTTTAGAGGTAAACGTAATCGGGCGTCCCCTGGTATCTGCTCCGATTCAGGCACGGACACCCCAAATGAACTTTTCTGCAATTCTAGAAACCCATAGGGTCAAACTACGAGAAAATATCCACAAAACAGCCCGGTTCAAGTTTTCTCCATTTTCCTTGTATAGCTCCCTTTAGAGGTAAACGTAATCGGGTGCCTCCTAGTATCTCCTCCGATTCAGGCACAGACAGTCGGAAATGAAGTTTTCTGCAACTCTATATACCCATAGGGTCAAACTACGAGAAAATATCCACAAAACGGCCCGCTTCAATTTTTCCCCATTTTCCTTGTATAGCTCCCTTTAGAGGTAAACGTAATCCGGCGACTCCTAGTATCTGCTCCGATTCAAGCACGGACAGCCGAATATGAAGTTTTCTGCAATTCTATAAACCCATAGGGTCAAACTACAAGAAAATATCCACAAAATAGCCCGCTTCAATTTTTCCCCATTTTCCTTGTATAGCTCCCTTTAGAGGTAAACGTAATCGGGCGTCCCCTGGTATCTGCTCCGATTCAGGCACGGACAGCCCCAAATGAACTTTTCTGCAATTCTATAAACCCATAGGGTCAAACTACGAGAAAATATCCACAAAACGGCCCACTTCAATTTTCCCCATTTTCCTTGTATAGCTCCCTTTAGAGGTATATGTAATCGGGCGTCCCCTGGTATCTGCTCCGATTCAGGCACGGACACCCCAAATGAACTTTTCTACAATTCTATTAACCCTATAGGGTCAAACTACGAGAAAATATCCACAAAACGGCCCGCTTTAATTTCTCCCCATTTTCCTTATATAGCTCCCTTTAGAGGTAAACGTAATCGGGCGTCCCCTAGTATCTGCTCCGATCCGGGCACAGACAGCCGCAAATGAAGTTCTCTGCAACTCTATAAACCCATAGGGTCAAACTACGAGAAAATATCCACAAAACGGCCTACTTCAATTTTTCCTCATTTTCCTTGTATAGCTCCCTTTCAAGGTAAACTTAATCGGGCGTCTCTTAGTATCTGCTCCGATTCAGGCACGGACAGCCGCAAATGAAGTTTTCTTCAATTCTATAAACCCATAGGGTTAAACTATGAGAAAATATTAATAAAACGGCCCGCTTCATTTTTTCCCCATTTTCCTTGTATAGCTCCCTTTAGAGGTAAACGTAATCGGGCGTCTCCTGGTATCTGCTCCGATTAAGGCACGGACAGCCGCAAATGAAGTTTTCTGCAATGCTATAAACCCATAGGGTCAAACTACTAGAAAATATCCACAAAACGGCCCACTTCAATTTCTCCCCATTTTCCTTATATAGCTCCCTTTAGAGGTAAACGTAATCGGGCGCCTCCTGATATCTGTTCCGATTCAGGCACGGACAACCGCAAATCAAGTTTTCTGCAATTCTATAAACCCATAGGTTCAAACTATAAGAAAATATCCACAAAACGGCCCGCTTCAATTCTTCCCCATTTTCCTTGTATAGCTCCCTTTAGAGGTAAACGTAATCCGGCGTCCCCTGGTATCTGCTCCGATTCAGGCACAGACAAACCCAAATGAACTTTTCTGCAATTCTATAAACCAATAGGGTCAAACTACGTGAAAATATCCACAAAACGGCTCGCTTCAATTTTTCTCCATTTTCCTTGTATAGCTCACTTTAAAGGTAAACGTAATCGGGCGGCTCCTGGTATATGCTCCGATTCAGGCACGGACACCCGCAAATGAAGTTTTCTTCAATTTTATGAACCCATATGTCAAACTACGAGAAAATATCCAAAAAATGGCCCGCTTCAATTTTACCCCATTTTTCTTGTATAGCTCCCTTTAGAGGTGAACGTAATCGGGCGCCTCCTGGTATCTGCTCCGATTCAGGCACGGACAGCCGCAAATGAAGTTTTCTGCAACTCTATAAACCCATAGGGTCAAACTACGAGAAAATATCCACAAAACAACTCGCTTCAATTTTTCCCCATTTTCCTTGTATAGCTCCCTTTAGAGGTAAAGGTAATCGGGTGTCCCCTGGTATCTGCTCCGATTCAGGCACGGACAACCTCAAATGAACTTTTCTGCAATTCTATAAACCCATAGGGTCAAACTCCGAGAAAATATCCACAAAATGGCCCGCTTCAATTTCTCCCCAATTTCCTTGTATAGCTCCCTTTAGAGGTAAACGTAATCGAGCGTCCCCTGGTATCTGCTCCGATTCAGGCACGGACACCCCAAATGAACTTTTCTGCAATTCTAGAAACCCATAGGGTCAAACTACGAGAAAATATCCATAAAACAGCCCGGTTCAAGTTTTCTCCATTTTCCTTGTATAGCTCCCTTTAGAGGTAAACGTAATCGGGTGACTCCTAGCTCCTCCGATTCAGGCACAGATGCAAATGAAGTTTTCTGCAACTCAATAAACCCATAGGGTCAAACTACGAGAAAATATAAATAAAACGGTCCGCTTCAATTTCCTTGTATAGCTCCCTTTAGAGGTAAACGTAATCGGGCGTCTCCTGGTATCTGCTCCGATTAAAGCACGGACAGCCGCAAATGAAGTTTTCTGCAATTCTATAAACCCATAGGGTCAAACTACAAGAAAATATCCACAAAATGGCCCACTTCAATTTCTCCCCAATTTCCTTGTATAGCTTCCTTTAGAGGTAAACGTAATCGGGCGTCCCCTGGTATCTGCTCCGATTCAGGCACGGACACTCCAAATGAACTTTTCTGCAATTCTAGAAACCCATAGGGTCAAACTACGAGAAAATATCCACAAAACAGCCCGGTTCAAGTTTTCTCCATTTTCCTTGTATAGCTCCCTTTAGAGGTAAACGTAATCGGGTGCCTCCTAGTATCTCCTCCGATTCAGGCACAGACAGTCGCAAATGAAGTTTTCTGCAACTCTATATACCCATAGGGTCAAACTACGAGAAAATATCCACAAAACGGCCCGCTTCAATTTTTCCCCATTTTCCTTGTATAGCTCCCTTTAGAGGTAAACGTAATCCGGCGACTCCTAGTATCTGCTCCGATTCAAGCACGGACAGCCGAATATGAAGTTTTCTGCAATTCTATAAACCCATAGGGTCAAACTACAAGAAAATATCCACAAAATAGCCCGCTTCAATTTTTCCCCATTTTCCTTGTATAGCTCCCTTTAGAGGTAAACGTAATCGGGCGTCCCCTGGTATCTGCTCCGATTCAGGCACGGACAGCCCCAAATGAACTTTTCTGCAATTCTATAAACCCATAGGGTCAAACTACGAGAAAATATCCACAAAACGACCCACTTCAATTTTCCCCATTTTCCTTGTATAGCTCCCTTTAGAGGTATATGTAATCGGGCGTCCCCTGGTATCTGCTCCGATTCAGGCACGGACACCCCAAATGAACTTTTCTGCAATTCTATTAACCCTATAGGGTCAAACTACGAGAAAATATCCACAAAACGGCCCGCTTTAATTTCTCCCCATTTTCCTTATATAGCTCCCTTTAGAGGTAAACGTAATCGGGCGTCCCCTAGTATCTGCTCCGATCCGGGCACAGACAGCCGCAAATGAAGTTCTCTGCAACTCTATAAACCCATAGGGTCAAACTACGAGAAAATATCCACAAAACGGCCTACTTCAATTTTTCCTCATTTTCCTTGTATAGCTCCCTTTCAAGGTAAACTTAATCGGGCGTCTCCTAGTATCTGCTCCGATTCAGGCACGGACAGCCGCAAATGAAGTTTTCTTCAATTCTATAAACCCATAGGGTTAAACTATGAGAAAATATTAATAAAACGGCCCGCTTCATTTTTTCCCCATTTTCCTTGTATAGCTCCCTTTAGAGGTAAACGTAATCGGGCGTCTCCTGGTATCTGCTCCGATTAAGGCACGGACAGCCGCAAATGAAGTTTTCTGCAATGCTATAAACCCATAGGGTCAAACTACGAGAAAATATCCACAAAACGGCCCACTTCAATTTCTCCCCATTTTCCTTATATAGCTCCCTTTAGAGGTAAACGTAATCGGGCGCCTCCTGATATCTGTTCCGATTCAGGCACGGACAACCGCAAATCAAGTTTTCTGCAATTCTATAAACCCATAGGTTCAAACTATAAGAAAATATCCACAAAACGGCCCGCTTCAATTCTTCCCCATTTTCCTTGTATAGCTCCCTTTAGAGGTAAACGTAATCCGGCGTCCCCTGGTATCTGCTCCGATTCAGGCACAGACAAACCCAAATGAACTTTTCTGCAATTCTATAAACCAATAGGGTCAAACTACGTGAAAATATCCACAAAACGGCTCGCTTCAATTTTTCTCCATTTTCCTTGTATAGCTCACTTTAAAGGTAAACGTAATCGGGCGGCTCCTGGTATATGCTCCGATTCAGGCACGGACACCCGCAAATGAAGTTTTCTTCAATTTTATGAACCCATATGTCAAACTACGAGAAAATATCCAAAAAATGGCCCGCTTCAATTTTACCCCATTTTTCTTGTATAGCTCCCTTTAGAGGTGAACGTAATCGGGCGCCTCCTGGTATCTGCTCCGATTCAGGCACGGACAGCCGCAAATGAAGTTTTCTGCAACTCTATAAACCCATAGGGTCAAACTACGAGAAAATATCCACAAAACAACTCGCTTCAATTTTTCCCCATTTTCCTTGTATAGCTCCCTTTAGAGGTAAAGATAATCGGGCGTCCCCTGGTATCTGCTCCGATTCAGGCACGGACAACCTCAAATGAACTTTTCTGCAATTCTATAAACCCATAGGGTCAAACTCCGAGAAAATATCCACAAAATGGCCCGCTTCAATTTCTCCCCAATTTCCTTGTATAGCTCCCTTTAGAGGTAAACGTAATCGAGCGTCCCCTGGTATCTGCTCCGATTCAGGCACGGACACCCCAAATGAACTTTTCTGCAATTCTAGAAACCCATAGGGTCAAACTACGAGAAAATATCCATAAAACAGCCCGGTTCAAGTTTTCTCCATTTTCCTTGTATAGCTCCCTTTAGAGGTAAACGTAATCGGGTGACTCCTAGCTCCTCCGATTCAGGCACAGATGCAAATGAAGTTTTCTGCAACTCAATAAACCCATAGGGTCAAACTACGAGAAAATATAAATAAAACGGTCCGCTTCAATTTCCTTGTATAGCTCCCTTTAGAGGTAAATGTAATCGGGCGTCTCCTGGTATCTGCTCCGATTAAAGCACGGACAGCCGCAAATGAAGTTTTCTGCAATTCTATAAACCCATAGGGTCAAACTACAAGAAAATATCCACAAAATGGCCCACTTCAATTTCTCCCCAATTTCCTTGTATAGCTTCCTTTAGAGGTAAACGTAATCGGGCGTCCCCTGGTATCTGCTCCGATTCAGGCACGGACACTCCAAATGAACTTTTCTGCAATTCTAGAAACCCATAGGGTCAAACTACGAGAAAATATCCACAAAACAGCCCGGTTCAAGTTTTCTCCATTTTCCTTGTATAGCTCCCTTTAGAGGTAAACGTAATCGGGTGCCTCCTAGTATCTCCTCCGATTCAGGCACAGACAGTCGCAAATGAAGTTTTCTGCAACTCTATATACCCATAGGGTCAAACTACGAGAAAATATCCACAAAACGGCTCGCTTCAATTTTTCCCCATTTTCCTTGTATAGCTCCCTTTAGAGGTAAACGTAATCCGGCGACTCCTAGTATCTGCTCCGATTCAAGCACGGACAGCCGAATATGAAGTTTTCTGCAATTCTATAAACCCATAGGGTCAAACTACAAGAAAATATCCACAAAATAGCCCGCTTCAATTTTTCCCCATTTTCCTTGTATAGCTCCCTTTAGAGGTAAACGTAATCGGGCGTCCCCTGGTATCTGCTCCGATTCAGGCACGGACAGCCCCAAATGAACTTTTCTGCAATTCTATAAACCCATAGGGTCAAACTACGAGAAAATATCCACAAAACGACCCACTTCAATTTTCCCCATTTTCCTTGTATAGCTCCCTTTAGAGGTATATGTAATCGGGCGTCCCCTGGTATCTGCTCCGATTCAGGCACGGACACCCCAAATGAACTTTTCTGCAATTCTATTAACCCTATAGGGTCAAACTACGAGAAAATATCCACAAAACGGCCCGCTTTAATTTCTCCCCATTTTCCTTATATAGCTCCCTTTAGAGGTAAACGTAATCGGGCGTCCCCTAGTATCTGCTCCGATCCGGGCACAGACAGCCGCAAATGAAGTTCTCTGCAACTCTATAAACCCATAGGGTCAAACTACGAGAAAATATCCACAAAACGGCCTACTTCAATTTTTCCTCATTTTCCTTGTATAGCTCCCTTTCAAGGTAAATTTAATCGGGCGTCTCCTAGTATCTGCTCCGATTCAGGCACGGACAACCGCAAATGAAGTTTTCTTCAATTCTATAAACCCATAGGGTTAAACTATGAGAAAATATTAATAAAACGGCCCGCTTCATTTTTTCCCCATTTTCCTTGTATAGCTCCCTTTAGAGGTAAACGTAATCGGGCGTCTCCTGGTATCTGCTCCGATTAAGGCACGGACAGCCGCAAATGAAGTTTTCTGCAATGCTATAAACCCATAGGGTCAAACTACGAGAAAATATCCACAAAACGGCCCACTTCAATTTCTCCCCATTTTCCTTATATAGCTCCCTTTAGAGGTAAACGTAATCGGGCGCCTCCTGATATCTGTTCCGATTCAGGCACGGACAACCGCAAATCAAGTTTTCTGCAATTCTATAAACCCATAGGTTCAAACTATAAGAAAATATCCACAAAACGGCCCGCTTCAATTCTTCCCCATTTTCCTTGTATAGCTCCCTTTAGAGGTAAACGTAATCCGGCGTCCCCTGGTATCTGCTCCGATTCAGGCACAGACAACCCCAAATGAACTTTTCTGCAATTCTATAAACCAATAGGGTCAAACTACGTGAAAATATCCACAAAACGGCTCGCTTCAATTTTTCTCCATTTTCCTTGTATAGCTCACTTTAAAGGTAAACGTAATCGGGCGGCTCCTGGTATATGCTCCGATTCAGGCACGGACACCCGCAAATGAAGTTTTCTTCAATTTTATGAACCCATATGTCAAACTACGAGAAAATATCCAAAAAATGGCCCGCTTCAATTTTACCCCATTTTTCTTGTATAGCTCCCTTTAGAGGTGAACGTAATCGGGCGCCTCCTGGTATCTGCTCCGATTCAGGCACGGACAGCCGCAAATGAAGTTTTCTGCAACTCTATAAACCCATAGGGTCAAACTACGAGAAAATATCCACAAAACAACCCACTTCAATTTCTCCCCATTTTCCTTGTATAGCTCCCTTTAGAGGTAAACGTAATCGGGCGACTCCTAGCTCCTCCGATTCAGGCACAGACATCCGCAAATGAAGTTTTCTGCAACTCTATAAACCCATAGGGTCAAACTACGAGAAAATATAATAAAACGGTCTGCTTCAATTTTTCCCCAATTTCCTTGTATAGCTCCCTTTAGAGGTAAACGTAATCGGGCGTCTTCTGGTATCTTCTCCGATTAAAGCACGGACAGCCGCAAATGAAGTTTTCTGCAATTCTATAAACCCATAGGGTCAAACTATAAGAAAATATCCACAAAATGGCCCACTTCAATTTCTCCCCAATTTCCTTGTATAGCTTCCTTTAGAGGTAAACGTAATCGGGCGTCCCCTGGTATCTGCTCCGATTCAGGCACGGACACCCCAAATGAACTTTTCTGCAATTCTAGAAACCCATAGGGTCAAACTACGAGAAAATATCCACAAAACAGCCCGGTTCAAGTTTTCTCCATTTTCCTTGTATAGCTCCCTTTAGAGGTAAACGTAATCGGGCGCCTCCTAGTATCTCCTCCGATTCAGGCACAGACAGTCGCAAATGAAGTTTTCTGCAACTCTATATACCCAGGGTCAAACTACGAGAAAATATCCACAAAACGGCCCGCTTCAATTTTTCCCTATTTTCCTTGTATAGCTCCCTTTAGAGGTAAACGTAATCCGGCGACTCCTAGTATCTGCTCCGATTCAAGCACGGACAGCCGTATATGAAGTTTTCTGCAATTCTATAAACCCATAGGGTCAAACTATGAGAAAATATCCACAAAACAGCCCGCTTCAATTTTTCCCCATTTTCCTTGTATAGCTCCCTTTAGAGGTAAACGTAATCGGGCGTCCCCTGGTATCTGCTCCGATTCAGGCACGGACAGCCCCAAATGAACTTTTCTGCAATTCTATAAACCCATAGGGTCAAACTATGAGAAAATATCCATAAAACAGCCCGGTTCAAGTTTTCTCCATTTTCCTTGTATAGCTCCCTTTAGAGGTAAACGTAATCGGGTGACTCCTAGCTCCTCCGATTCAGGCACAGACATCCGCAAATGAAGTTTTCTGCAACTCTATAAACCCATAGGGTCAAACTACGAGAAAATATAAATAAAACGGTCCGCTTCAATTTTTCCCCAATTTCCTTGTATAGCTCCCTTTAGAGGTAAACGTAATCGGGCGTCTTCTGGTATCTGCTCCGATTAAAGCACGGACAGCCGCAAATGAAGTTTTCTGCAATTCTATAAACCCATAGGGTCAAACTACGAGAAAATATCCACAAAATGGCCCACTTAAATTTCTCCCCAATTTCCTTGTATAGCTCCCTTTAGAGGTAAACGTAATCGGGCGTCTCCTGGTATCTGCTCCGATTCAGGCACGGACACCCCAAATGAACTTTTCTGCAATTCTAGAAACCCATAGGGTCAAACTACGAGAAAATATCCACAAAACAGCCCGGTTCAAGTTTTCTCCATTTTCCTTGTATAGCTCCCTTTAGAGGTAAACGTAATCGGGCGCCTCCTAGTATCTCCTCCGATTCAGGCACAGACAGTCGCAAATGAAGTTTTCTGCAACTCTATATACCCAGGGTCAAACTACGAGAAAATATCCACAAAACGGCCCGCTTCAATTTTTCCCTATTTTCCTTGTATAGCTCCCTTTAGAGGTAAACGTAATCCGGCGACTCCTAGTATCTGCTCCGATTCAAGCACGGACAGCCGTATATGAAGTTTTCTGCAATTCTATAAACCCATAGGGTCAAACTACGAGAAAATATCCACAAAACAGCCCGCTTCAATTTTTCCCCATTTTCCTTGTATAGCTCCCTTTAGAGGTAAACGTAATCGGGCGTCCCCTGGTATCTGCTCCGATTCAGGCATGGACAGCCCCAAATGAACTTTTCTGCAATTCTATAAACCCATAGGGTCAAACTATGAGAAAATATCCACAAAACGGCCCACTTCAATTTTTCCCCATTTTCCTTGTATAGCTCCCTTTAGAGGTAAATGTAATCTGGCGTCCCTGGTATCTGCTCCGATTCAGGCACGGACACCCCAAATGAACTTTTCTGCAATTCTATAAACCCATAGGGTCAAACTACGAGAAAATATCCACAAAACGGCCCACTTCAATTTTTCCCCATTTTCCTTGTATAGCTCCCTTTAGAGATAAACGTAATCGGGCGTCCCCTGGTATCTGCTCCGATTCAGGCATGGACAACCCCAAATGAACTTTTCTGCAATTCTATAAACCCATAGGGTCAAACTACGAGAAAATATCCACAAAACGGCCCACTTCAATTTTTCCCCATTTTCCTTGTATAGCTCCCTTTAGAGGTAAATGTAATCGGGCGTCCCTGGTATCTGCTCCGATTCAGGCACAGACACCCCAAATGAACTTTTCTGCAATTCTATAAACCCATAGGGTCAAACTACGAGAAAATATCCACAAAACGGCCCACTTCAATTTTCCCCCATTTTCCTTGTATAGCTCCCTTTAGAGGTAAACGTAATCAGGCGTCCCCTGGTATCTACTCCGATTCAGGCACAGACAGCCGCAAATGAAGTTTTCTGCAACTCTATAAACCCATAGGGTCAAACTACGAGAAAATATCCATAAAACGGCCTGCTTCAATTTTTCCTCATTTTCCTTGTATAGCTCCCTTTCAAGGTAAACGTAATCGGGCGTCTCCTAGTATCTGCTCCGATTCAGGCACGGACAGCCACAAATGAAGTTTTCTGCAATTCTATAAACCCATAGGGTCAAACTACGAGAAAATATTAATAAAACGGCCCGCTTCATTTTTTCCCCATTTTCCTTGTACCCTTTAGAGGTAAACGTAATCGGGCGACTCCTGGTATCTGCTCCGATTAAGGCACGGACAGCCGCAAATGAAGTTTTCTGCAATTCTATAAACCCATAGGGTCAAACTACGAGAAAATATCCACAAAACGACCCACTTCAATTTCTCCCCATTTTCCTTGTATAGCTCCCTTTAGAGGTAAACGTAATCGGGCGTCCCCTGGTATCTGCTCCGATTCAGGCACGGACAGCCGCAAATAAAGTTTTCTGCAATTCTATAAACCCATAGGGTCAAACTACGAGAAAATATTAATAAAACGGCCCGCTTCTTTTTTTCCCCATTTTCCTTGTATAGCTCCCTTTAGGTAAACGTAATCGGGCGTCTCCTGGTATCTGCTCCGATTAAGGCACGGACAGCCGCAAATGAAGTTTTCTGCAATTCTATAAACCCATAGGGTCAAACTACGAGAAAATATCCATAAAACGGCCCACTTCAATTTCTCCCCATTTTCCTTGTATAGCTCCCTTTGGAGGTAAACGTAATCGAGCGCCTCCTGGTATCTGTTCCGATTCAGGCACGGACAACCGCAAATCAAGTTTTCTGCAATTCTATAAACCCATAGGTTCAAACTATGAGAAAATATCCACAAAACGGCCCGCTTCAATTCTTCCCCATTTTCCTTGTATAGCTCCCTTTAGAGGTAAACGTAATCTGGCGTCCCCTGGTATCTTCTCCGATTCAGGCACGGACAGCCCCAAATGAACTTTTCTGCAATTCTATAAACCCATAGGGTCAAACTACGTGAAAATATCCACAAAACGGCTCGCTTCAATTTTTCTCCATTTTCCTTGTATAGCTCCCTTTAAAGGTAAACGTAATCGGGCGGCTCCTGCTATATGCTCCGATTCAGGCACGGACACCCGCAAATGAAGTTTTCTTCAATTCTATGAACCCATAGGTCAAACTACGAGAAAATATCCAAAAAACGGCCCGCTTTAATTTTTCCCCGTTTTTCTTGTATAGCTCCCTTTAGAGGTGAACGTAATCGGGCGCCTCCTGGTATCTTCTCAGATTCAGGCACGGACAGCCGCAAATGAAGTTTTCTGCAACTCTATAAACCCATAGGGTCAAACTAAGAGAAAATATCCACAAAACGGCCCGCTTCAATTCTTCCCTATTTTCCTTGTATAGCTCCCTTTAGAGGTAAACGTAATCCGGCGTCCCCTGGTATCTTCTCCGATTCAGGCACGGACAGCCCCAAATGAACTTTTCTGCAATTCTATAAACCCATAGGGTCAAACTACGTGAAAATATCCACAAAACGGCTCGCTTCAATTTTTCTCCATTTTCCTTGTATAGCTCCCTTTAAAGGTAAACGTAATCGGGCGGCTCCTGGTATATGCTCCGATTCATGCACGGACACCCGCAAATGAAATTTTCTTCAATTCTATGAACCCATAGGGTCAAACTACGAGAAAATATCCACAAAACGGCCCACTTCAATTTTTCCCCATTTTCCTTGTATAGCTCTCTTTAGAGGTAAACGTAATCGGGCGACTCCTAGTATCTGCTCCGATTCAAGCACGGACAACCGTATATGAAGTTTTCTGCAATTCTATAAACCCATAGGGTCAAACTACGAGAAAATATCCACAAAATAGCCCGCTTCAATTTTCCCCATTTTCCTTGTATAGCTCCCTTTAGAGGTAAACGTAATCGGGCGTCCCCTGGTATCTGCTCTGATTCAGGCACAGACAGCCGCAAATGAAGTTTTCTGCAACTCTATAAACCCATATGGTCAAACTACGAGAAAATATCCACAAAACGGCCTGCTTCAATTTTTCCTCATTTTCCTTGTATAGCTCCCTTTCAACGTAAACGTAATCGGGCGTCTCCTAGTATCTGCTCCGATTCAGGCACGGATAGCCGCAAATGAAGTTTTCTGCAATTCTATAAACCCATAGGGTCAAACTACGAGAAAATATTAATAAAACGGCCCGCTTCTTTTTTTCCCCATTTTCCTTGTATAGCTCCCTTTAGGTAAAC
Source organism: Heracleum sosnowskyi (assembly GCA_030848705.1). NCBI lineage: Eukaryota > Viridiplantae > Streptophyta > Magnoliopsida > Apiales > Apiaceae > Heracleum > Heracleum sosnowskyi. The sequence goes on along the minus strand of CM061244.1, from coordinate 64,682,495 downwards.
GTAATCGGGCGTCTCCTGGTATCTGCTCCGATTAAGGCACGGACAGCCGCAAATGAAGTTTTCTGCAATTCTATAAACCCATAGGGTCAAACTACGAGAAAATATCCACAAAACGGCCCACTTCAATTTCTCCCCATTTTCCTTGTATAGCTCCCTTTAGAGGTAAACGTAATCGGGTGCCTCCTGGTATCTGTTCCGATTCAGGCACGGACAACCGCAAATCAAGTTTTCTGCAATTCTATAAACCCATAGGTTCAAACTATGAGAAAATATCCACAAAACGGCCCGCTTCAATTCTTCCCCATTTTCCTTGTATAGCTCCCTTTAGAGGTAAACGTAATCCGGCGTCCCCTGGTATCTTCTCCGATTCAGGCACGGACAGCCCCAAATGAACTTTTATGCAATTCTATAAACCCATAGGGTCAAACTACGTGAAAATATCCACAAAACGGCTCGCTTCAATTTTTCTCCATTTTCCTTGTATAGCTCCCTTTAAAGGTAAACATAATCGGGCGGCTCCTGGTATATGCTCCGATTCAGGCACGGACACCCGCAAATGAAGTTTTCTTCAATTCTATGAACCCATAGGTCAAACTACGAGAACATATCCAAAAAATGGCCCGTTTCAATTTTTCCCCGTTTTTCTTGTATAGCTCCCTTTAGAGGTGAACGTAATCGGGCGCCTCCTGGTATGTTCTCAGATTCAGGCACGGACAGCCGCAAATGAAGTTTTCTGCAACTCTATAAACCCATAGGGTCAAACTACGAGAAAATATCCACAAAACGGCCCGCTTCAATTTTCCCCATTTTCCTTGTATAGCTCCCTTTAGAGGTAAACGTAATCGGGCGACTCCAAGTATCTGCTCCGATTCAAGCACGGACAGCTGTATATGAAGTTTTCTGCAATTCTATAAACCCATAAGGTCAAACTATGAGAAAATATCCACAAAACAGCCCGCTTCAATTTTTCCCCATTTTCCTTGTATAGCTCCCTTTAGAGGTAAACGTAATCGGGTGTCCCCTGGTATCTGCTCCGATTCAGGAACGGACAACCCCAAATGAACTTTTATGCAATTCTATAAACCCATAGGGTCAAACTACGAGAAAATATCCACAAAATGGCCCGCTTCAATTTCTCCCCAATTTTCTTGTATAGCTCCCTTTAGAGGTAAACGTAATCGGGCGTCCCCTGTTATCTGCTCCGATTCAGGCACGGACACCCCAAATGAACTTTTCTGCAATTCTATAAACCCATAGGGTCAAACTACGAGAAAATATCCACAAAATGGCTCGGTTCAAGTTTTCTCCATTTTCCTTGTATAGCTCCCTTTAGAGGTAAACGTAATCGGGCGCCTTGTAGTATCTGCTCCAATTCAGGCACAGACAACCGCAAATGAAGTTTTCTGAAACTCTATAAACCCATAGGGTCAAACTACGAGAAAATATCAACAAAACGGCCCGCTTCAATTTTTCCCCATTTTCCTTGTATAGCTCCCTTTCAAGGTAAACGTAATCGGGCGTCTCCTAGTATCTGCTCCGATTCAGGCGCGGACAGCCGCAAATGAAGTTTTGTACAATTCTATAAACCCATAGGGTCAAACTACGAAAAAATATCAATAAAACGGCCCGCTTCAATTTTTCCCCATTTTCCTAGTATAGCTCCCTTTACAGGTAAACGTAATCGGGCGTCTCCTGGTATCTGCTCCGATTAAGGCACGGACAGCCGCAAATGAAGGTTTCTGCAACTCTATAAACCCATATGGTCAAACTACGAGAAAATATCCACAAAACGGCCCACTTCAATTTTTCCCCATTTTCCTTGTATAGCTCCCTTTAGAGGTATATGTAATCGGGCGTCCCCTGGTATCTGCTCCGATTCAGGCACGGACACCCCAAATGAACTTTTCTGCAATTCTATAAACCCTATAGGGTCAAACTACGAGAAAATATCCACAAAACGGCCCGCTTTAATTTCTCCCCATTTTCCTTATATAGCTCCCTTTAGAGGTAAATGTAATCGGGCGTCCCCTAGTATCTGCTCCGATTCGGGCACAGACAACCGCAAATGAAGTTCTCTGCAACTCTATAAACCCATAGGGTCAAACTACGAGAAAATATCCACAAAACGGCCTACTTCAATTTTTCCTCATTTTCCTTGTATAGCTCCCTTTCAAGGTAAACTTAATCGGGCGTCTCCTAGTATCTTCTCCGATTCAGGCACGGACAGCCGCAAATGAAGTTTTCTTCAATTCTATAAACCCATAGGGTTAAACTATGAGAAAATATTAATAAAACGGCCCGCTTCATTTTTTCCCCATTTTCCTTGTATAGTCCCTTTAGAGGTAAACGTAATCGGGCGTCTCCTGGTATCTGCTCCGATTAAGGCACGGACAGCCGCAAATGAAGTTTTCTGCAATGCTATAAACCCATAGGGTCAAACTACGAGAAAATATCCACAAAACGGCCCACTTAAATTTCTCCCCATTTTCCTTATATAGCTCCCTTTAGAGGTAAACGTAATCGGGCGCCTCCTGATATCTGTTCCGATTCAGGCACGGACAACCGCAAATCAAGTTTTCTGCAATTCTATAAACCCATAGGTTCAAACTATAAGAAAATATCCACAAAACGGCCCGCTTCAATTCTTCCCCATTTTCCTTGTATAGCTCCCTTTAGAGGTAAACGTAATCCGGAGTCCCCTGGTATCTGCTCCGATTCAGGCACAGACAGCCCCAAATGAACTTTTCTGCAATTCTATAAACCAATAGGGTCAAACAACGTGAAAATATCCACAAAACGGCTCGCTTCAATTTTTCTCCATTTTCCTTGTATAGCTCACTTTAAAGGTAAACGTAATCGGGCGGCTCCTGGTATATGCTCCGATTCAGGCACGGACACCCGCAAATGAAGTTTTCTTCAATTTTATGAACCCATATGTCAAACTATGAGAAAATATCCAAAAAATGGTCCGCTTCAATTTTTCCCCATTTTTCTTGTATAGCTCCCTTTAGAGGTGAACGTAATCGGGCGCCTCCTGGTATCTGCTCCGATTCAGGCACGGACAGCTGCAAATGAAGTTTTCTGCAACTCTATAAACCCATAGGGTCAAACTACGAGAAAATATCCACAAAACAGCCCGCTTCAATTTTTCCCCATTTTCCTTGTATAGCTCCCTTTAGAGGTAAACGTAATCGGGCGTCTCCTGGTATCTGCTCCGATTCAGGCACGGACAGCCCCAAACAAACTTTTCTGCAATTCTATAAACCCATAGGGTCAAACTCCGAAAAAATATCCACAAAATGGCCCGCTTCAATTTCTCCCCAATTTCCTTGTATAGCTCCCTTTAGAGGTAAACGTAATCGAGCGTCCCCTGGTATCTGCTCCGATTCAGGCACGGACACCCCAAATGAACTTTTCTGCAATTCTAGAAACCCATAGGGTTAAACTACGAGAAAATATCCATAAAACAGCCCGGTTCAAGTTTTCTCAATTTTCCTTGTATAGCTCCCTTTAGAGGTAAACGTAATCGGGTGACTCCTAGCTCCTCCGATTCAGGCACAGACATCTGCAAATGAAGTTTTCTGCAACTCAATAAACCCATAGGGTCAAACTACGAGAAAATATAAATAAAACGGTCCGCTTCAATTTCCTTGTATAGCTCCCTTTAGAGGTAAACGTAATCGGGCGTCTCCTGGTATCTGCTCCGATTAAAGCACGGACAGCCGCAAATGAGGTTTTCTGCAATTCTATAAACCCATAGGGTCAAACTACAAGAAAATATCCACAAAATGGCCCACTTCAATTTCTCCCCAATTTCCTTGTATAGCTTCCTTTAGAGGTAAACGTAATCGGGCGTCCCCTGGTATCTGCTCCGATTCAGGCACGGACACCCCAAATGAACTTTTCTGCAATTCTAGAAACCCATAGGGTCAAACTACGAGAAAATATCCACAAAACAGCCCGGTTCAAGTTTTCTCCATTTTCCTTGTATAGCTCCCTTTAGAGGTAAACGTAATCGGGTGCCTCCTAGTATCTCCTCCGATTCAGGCACAGACAGTCGCAAATGAAGTTTTCTGCAACTCTATATACCCATAGGGTCAAACTACGAGAAAATATCCACAAAACGGCCCGCTTCAATTTTTCCCCATTTTCCTTGTATAGCTCCCTTTAGAGGTAAACGTAATCCGGCGACTCCTAGTATCTGCTCCGATTCAAGCACGGACAGCCGAATATGAAGTTTTCTGCAATTCTATAAACCCATAGGGTCAAACTACAAGAAAATATCCACAAAATAGCCCGCTTCAATTTTTCCCCATTTTCCTTGTATAGCTCCCTTTAGAGGTAAACGTAATCGGGCGTCCCCTGGTATCTGCTCCGATTCAGGCACGGACAGCCCCAAATGAACTTTTCTACAATTCTATTAACCCTATAGGGTCAAACTACGAGAAAATATCCACAAAACGGCCCGCTTTAATTTCTCCCCATTTTCCTTATATAGCTCCCTTTAGAGGTAAACGTAATCGGGCGTCCCCTAGTATCTGCTCCGATCCGGGCACAGACAGCCGCAAATGAAGTTCTCTGCAACTCTATAAACCCATAGGGTCAAACTACGAGAAAATATCCACAAAACGGCCTACTTCAATTTTTCCTCATTTTCCTTGTATAGCTCCCTTTCAAGGTAAACTTAATCGGGCGTCTCCTAGTATCTGCTCCGATTCAGGCACGGACAGCCGCAAATGAAGTTTTCTTCAATTCTATAAACCCATAGGGTTAAACTATGAGAAAATATTAATAAAACGGCCCGCTTCATTTTTTCCCCATTTTCCTTGTATAGCTCCCTTTAGAGGTAAACGTAATCGGGCGTCTCCTGGTATCTGCTCCGATTAAGGCACGGACAGCCGCAAATGAAGTTTTCTGCAATGCTATAAACCCATAGGGTCAAACTACTAGAAAATATCCACAAAACGGCCCACTTCAATTTCTCCCCATTTTCCTTATATAGCTCCCTTTAGAGGTAAACGTAATCGGGCGCCTCCTGATATCTGTTCCGATTCAGGCACGGACAACCGCAAATCAAGTTTTCTGCAATTCTATAAACCCATAGGTTCAAACTATAAGAAAATATCCACAAAACGGCCCGCTTCAATTCTTCCCCATTTTCCTTGTATAGCTCCCTTTAGAGGTAAACGTAATCCGGCGTCCCCTGGTATCTGCTCCGATTCAAGCACAGACAAACCCAAATGAACTTTTCTGCAATTCTATAAACCAATAGGGTCAAACTACGTGAAAATATCCACAAAACGGCTCGCTTCAATTTTTCTCCATTTTCCTTGTATAGCTCACTTTAAAGGTAAACGTAATCGGGCGGCTCCTGGTATATGCTCCGATTCAGGCACGGACACCCGCAAATGAAGTTTTCTTCAATTTTATGAACCCATATGTCAAACTACGAGAAAATATCCAAAAAATGGCCCGCTTCAATTTTACCCCATTTTTCTTGTATAGCTCCCTTTAGAGGTGAACGTAATCGGGCGCCTCCTGGTATCTGCTCCGATTCAGGCACGGACAGCCGCAAATGAAGTTTTCTGCAACTCTATAAACCCATAGGGTCAAACTACGAGAAAATATCCACAAAACAACTCGCTTCAATTTTTCCCCATTTTCCTTGTATAGCTCCCTTTAGAGGTAAAGGTAATCGGGCGTCCCCTGGTATCTGCTCCGATTCAGGCACGGACAACCTCAAATGAACTTTTCTGCAATTCTATAAACCCATAGGGTCAAACTCCGAGAAAATATCCACAAAATGGCCCGCTTCAATTTCTCCCCAATTTCCTTGTATAGCTCCCTTTAGAGGTAAACGTAATCGAGCGTCCCCTGGTATCTGCTCCGATTCAGGCACGGACACCCCAAATGAACTTTTCTGCAATTCTAGAAACCCATAGGGTCAAACTACGAGAAAATATCCATAAAACAGCCCGGTTCAAGTTTTCTCCATTTTCCTTGTATAGCTCCCTTTAGAGGTAAACGTAATCGGGTGACTCCTAGCTCCTCCGATTCAGGCACAGATGCAAATGAAGTTTTCTGCAACTCAATAAACCCATAGGGTCAAACTACGAGAAAATATAAATAAAACGGTCCGCTTCAATTTCCTTGTATAGCTCCCTTTAGAGGTAAACGTAATCGGGCGTCTCCTGGTATCTGCTCCGATTAAAGCACGGACAGCCGCAAATGAAGTTTTCTGCAATTCTATAAACCCATAGGGTCAAACTACAAGAAAATATCCACAAAATGGCCCACTTCAATTTCTCCCCAATTTCCTTGTATAGCTTCCTTTAGAGGTAAACGTAATCGGGCGTCCCCTGGTATCTGCTCCGATTCAGGCACGGACACTCCAAATGAACTTTTCTGCAATTCTAGAAACCCATAGGGTCAAACTACGAGAAAATATCCACAAAACAGCCCGGTTCAAGTTTTCTCCATTTTCCATGTATAGCTCCCTTTAGAGGTAAACGTAATCGGGTGCCTCCTAGTATCTCCTCCGATTCAGGCACAGACAGTCGCAAATGAAGTTTTCTGCAACTCTATATACCCATAGGGTCAAACTACGAGAAAATATCCACAAAACGGCCCGCTTCAATTTTTCCCCATTTTCCTTGTATAGCTCCCTTTAGAGGTAAACGTAATCCGGCGACTCCTAGTATCTGCTCCGATTCAAGCACGGACAGCCGAATATGAATTTTTCTGCAATTCTATAAACCCATAGGGTCAAACTACAAGAAAATATCCACAAAATAGCCCGCTTCAATTTTTCCCCATTTTCCTTGTATAGCTCCCTTTAGAGGTAAACGTAATCGGGCGTCCCCTGGTATCTGCTCCGATTCAGGCACGGACAGCCCCAAATGAACTTTTCTGCAATTCTATAAACCCATAGGGTCAAACTACGAGAAAATATCCACAAAACGACCCACTTCAATTTTCCCCATTTTCCTTGTATAGCTCCCTTTAGAGGTATATGTAATCGGGCGTCCCCTGGTATCTGCTCCGATTCAGGCACGGACACCCCAAATGAACTTTTCTGCAATTCTATTAACCCTATAGGGTCAAACTACGAGAAAATATCCACAAAACGGCCCGCTTTAATTTCTCCCCATTTTCCTTATATAGCTCCCTTTAGAGGTAAACGTAATCGGGCGTCCCCTAGTATCTGCTCCGATCCGGGCACAGACAGCCGCAAATGAAGTTCTCTGCAACTCTATAAACCCATAGGGTCAAACTACGAGAAAATATCCACAAAACGGCCTACTTCAATTTTTCCTCATTTTCCTTGTATAGCTCCCTTTCAAGGTAAACTTAATCGGGCGTCTCCTAGTATCTGCTCCGATTCAGGCACGGACAGCCGCAAATGAAGTTTTCTTCAATTCTATAAACCCATAGGGTTAAACTATGAGAAAATATTAATAAAACGGCCCGCTTCATTTTTTCCCCATTTTCCTTGTATAGCTCCCTTTAGAGGTAAACGTAATCGGGCGTCTCCTGGTATCTGCTCCGATTAAGGCACGGACAGCCGCAAATGAAGTTTTCTGCAATGCTATAAACCCATAGGGTCAAACTACGAGAAAATATCCACAAAACGGCCCACTTCAATTTCTCCCCATTTTCCTTATATAGCTCCCTTTAGAGGTAAACGTAATCGGGCGCCTCCTGATATCTGTTCCGATTCAGGCACGGACAACCGCAAATCAAGTTTTCTGCAATTCTATAAACCCATAGGTTCAAACTATAAGAAAATATCCACAAAACGGCCCGCTTCAATTCTTCCCCATTTTCCTTGTATAGCTCCCTTTAGAGGTAAACGTAATCCGGCGTCCCCTGGTATCTGCTCCGATTCAGGCACAGACAAACCCAAATGAACTTTTCTGCAATTCTATAAACCAATAGGGTCAAACTACGTGAAAATATCCACAAAACGGCTCGCTTCAATTTTTCTCCATTTTCCTTGTATAGCTCACTTTAAAGGTAAACGTAATCGGGCGGCTCCTGGTATATGCTCCGATTCAGGCACGGACACCCGCAAATGAAGTTTTCTTCAATTTTATGAACCCATATGTCAAACTACGAGAAAATATCCAAAAAATGGCCCGCTTCAATTTTACCCCATTTTTCTTGTATAGCTCCCTTTAGAGGTGAACGTAATCGGGCGCCTCCTGGTATCTGCTCCGATTCAGGCACGGACAGCCGCAAATGAAGTTTTCTGCAACTCTATAAACCCATAGGGTCAAACTACGAGAAAATATCCACAAAACAACTCGCTTCAATTTTTCCCCATTTTCCTTGTATAGCTCCCTTTAGAGGTAAAGGTAATCGGGCGTCCCCTGGTATCTGCTCCGATTCAGGCACGGACAACCTCAAATGAACTTTTCTGCAATTCTATAAACCCATAGGGTCAAACTCCGAGAAAATATCCACAAAATGGCCCGCTTCAATTTCTCCCCAATTTCCTTGTATAGCTCCCTTTAGAGGTAAACGTAATCGAGCGTCCCCTGGTATCTGCTCCGATTCAGGCACGGACACCCCAAATGAACTTTTCTGCAATTCTAGAAACCCATAGGGTCAAACTACGAGAAAATATCCATAAAACAGCCCGGTTCAAGTTTTCTCCATTTTCCTTGTATAGCTCCCTTTAGAGGTAAACGTAATCGGGTGACTCCTAGCTCCTCCGATTCAGGCACAGATGCAAATGAAGTTTTCTGCAACTCAATAAACCCATAGGGTCAAACTACGAGAAAATATAAATAAAACGGTCCGCTTCAATTTCCTTGTATAGCTCCCTTTAGAGGTAAACGTAATCGGGCGTCTCCTGGTATCTGCTCCGATTAAAGCACGGACAGCCGCAAATGAAGTTTTCTGCAATTCTATAAACCCATAGGGTCAAACTACAAGAAAATATCCACAAAATGGCCCACTTCAATTTCTCCCCAATTTCCTTGTATAGCTTCCTTTAGAGGTAAACGTAATCGGGCGTCCCCTGGTATCTGCTCCGATTCAGGCACGGACACTCCAAATGAACTTTTCTGCAATTCTAGAAACCCATAGGGTCAAACTACGAGAAAATATCCACAAAACAGCCCGGTTCAAGTTTTCTCCATTTTCCTTGTATAGCTCCCTTTAGAGGTAAACGTAATCGGGTGCCTCCTAGTATCTCCTCCGATTCAGGCACAGACAGTCGCAAATGAAGTTTTCTGCAACTCTATATACCCATAGGGTCAAACTACGAGAAAATATCCACAAAACGGCCCGCTTCAATTTTTCCCCATTTTCCTTGTATAGCTCCCTTTAGAGGTAAACGTAATCCGGCGACTCCTAGTATCTGCTCCGATTCAAGCACGGACAGCCGAATATGAAGTTTTCTGCAATTCTATAAACCCATAGGGTCAAACTACAAGAAAATATCCACAAAATAGCCCGCTTCAATTTTTCCCCATTTTCCTTGTATAGCTCCCTTTAGAGGTAAACGTAATCGGGCGTCCCCTGGTATCTGCTCCGATTCAGGCACGGACAGCCCCAAATGAACTTTTCTGCAATTCTATAAACCCATAGGGTCAAACTACGAGAAAATATCCACAAAACGACCCACTTCAATTTTCCCCATTTTCCTTGTATAGCTCCCTTTAGAGGTATATGTAATCGGGCGTCCCGTGGTATCTGCTCCGATTCAGGCACGGACACCCCAAATGAACTTTTCTGCAATTCTATTAACCCTATAGGGTCAAACTACGAGAAAATATCCACAAAACGGCCCGCTTTAATTTCTCCCCATTTTCCTTATATAGCTCCCTTTAGAGGTAAACGTAATCGGGCGTCCCCTAGTATCTGCTCCGATCCGGGCACAGACAGCCGCAAATGAAGTTCTCTGCAACTCTATAAACCCATAGGGTCAAACTACGAGAAAATATCCACAAAACGGCCTACTTCAATTTTTCCTCATTTTCCTTGTATAGCTCCCTTTCAAGGTAAACTTAATCGGGCGTCTCCTAGTATCTGCTCCGATTCAGGCACGGACAGCCGCAAATGAAGTTTTCTTCAATTCTATAAACCCATAGGGTTAAACTATGAGAAAATATTAATAAAACGGCCCGCTTCATTTTTTCCCCATTTTCCTTGTATAGCTCCCTTTAGAGGTAAACGTAATCGGGCGTCTCCTGGTATCTGCTCCGATTAAGGCACGGACAGCCGCAAATGAAGTTTTCTGCAATGCTATAAACCCATAGGGTCAAACTACGAGAAAATATCCACAAAACGGCCCACTTCAATTTCTCCCCATTTTCCTTATATAGCTCCCTTTAGAGGTAAACGTAATCGGGCGCCTCCTGATATCTGTTCCGATTCAGGCACGGACAACCGCAAATCAAGTTTTCTGCAATTCTATAAACCCATAGGTTCAAACTATAAGAAAATATCCACAAAACGGCCCGCTTCAATTCTTCCCCATTTTCCTTGTATAGCTCCCTTTAGAGGTAAACGTAATCCGGCGTCCCCTGGTATCTGCTCCGATTCAGGCACAGACAACCCCAAATGAACTTTTCTGCAATTCTATAAACCAATAGGGTCAAACTACGTGAAAATATCCACAAAACGGCTCGCTTCAATTTTTCTCCATTTTCCTTGTATAGCTCACTTTAAAGGTAAACGTAATCGGGCGGCTCCTGGTATATGCTCCGATTCAGGCACGGACACCCGCAAATGAAGTTTTCTTCAATTTTATGAACCCATATGTCAAACTACGAGAAAATATCCAAAAAATGGCCCGCTTCAATTTTACCCCATTTTTCTTGTATAGCTCCCTTTAGAGGTGAACGTAATCGGGCGCCTCCTGGTATCTGCTCCGATTCAGGCACGGACAGCCGCAAATGAAGTTTTCTGCAACTCTATAAACCCATAGGGTCAAACTACGAGAAAATATCCACAAAACAACTCGCTTCAATTTTTCCCCATTTTCCTTGTATAGCTCCCTTTAGAGGTAAAGGTAATCGGGCGTCCCCTGGTATCTGCTCCGATTCAGGCACGGACAACCTCAAATGAACTTTTCTGCAATTCTATAAACCCATAGGGTCAAACTCCGAGAAAATATCCACAAAATGGCCCGCTTCAATTTCTCCCCAATTTCCTTGTAAAGCTCCCTTTAGAGGTAAACGTAATCGAGCGTCCCCTGGTATCTGCTCCGATTCAGGCACGGACACCCCAAATGAACTTTTCTGCAATTCTAGAAACCCATAGGGTCAAACTACGAGAAAATATCCATAAAACAGCCCGGTTCAAGTTTTCTCCATTTTCCTTGTATAGCTCCCTTTAGAGGTAAACGTAATCGGGTGACTCCTAGCTCCTCCGATTCAGGCACAGACATCCGCAAATGAAGTTTTCTGCAACTCTATAAACCCATAGGGTCAAACTACGAGAAAATATAATAAAACGGTCCGCTTCAATTTTTCCCCAATTTCCTTGTATAGCTCCCTTTAGAGGTAAACGTAATCGGGCGTCTTCTGGTATCTGCTCCGATTAAAGCACGGACAGCCGCAAATGAAGTTTTCTGCAATTCTATAAACCCATAGGGTCAAACTATAAGAAAATATCCACAAAATGGCCCACTTCAATTTCTCCCCAATTTCCTTGTATAGCTTCCTTTAGAGGTAAACGTAATCGGGCGTCCCCTGGTATCTGCTCCGATTCAGGCACGGACACCCCAAATGAACTTTTCTGCAATTCTAGAAACCCATAGGGTCAAACTACGAGAAAATATCCACAAAACAGCCCGGTTCAAGTTTTCTCCATTTTCCTTGTATAGCTCCCTTTAGAGGTAAACGTAATCGGGCGCCTCCTAGTATCTCCTCCGATTCAGGCACAGACAGTCGCAAATGAAGTTTTCTGCAACTCTATATACCCAGGGTCAAACTACGAGAAAATATCCACAAAACGGCCCGCTTCAATTTTTCCCTATTTTCCTTGTATAGCTCCCTTTAGAGGTAAACGTAATCCGGCGACTCCTAGTATCTGCTCCGATTCAAGCACGGACAGCCGTATATGAAGTTTTCTGCAATTCTATAAACCCATAGGGTCAAACTATGAGAAAATATCCACAAAACAGCCCGCTTCAATTTTTCCCCATTTTCCTTGTATAGCTCCCTTTAGAGGTAAACGTAATCGGGCGTCCCCTGGTATCTGCTCCGATTCAGGCACGGACAGCCCCAAATGAACTTTTCTGCAATTCTATAAACCCATAGGGTCAAACTATGAGAAAATATCCATAAAACAGCCCGGTTCAAGTTTTCTCCATTTTCCTTGTATAGCTCCCTTTAGAGGTAAACGTAATCGGGTGACTCCTAGCTCCTCCGATTCAGGCACAGACATCCGCAAATGAAGTTTTCTGCAACTCTATAAACCCATAGGGTCAAACTACGAGAAAATATAAATAAAACGGTCCGCTTCAATTTTTCCCCAATTTCCTTGTATAGCTCCCTTTAGAGGTAAACGTAATCGGGCGTCTTCTGGTATCTGCTCCGATTAAAGCACGGACAGCCGCAAATGAAGTTTTCTGCAATTCTATAAACCCATAGGGTCAAACTATAAGAAAATATCCACAAAATGGCCCACTTAAATTTCTCCCCAATTTCCTTGTATAGCTTCCTTTAGAGGTAAACGTAATCGGGCGTCCTCTGGTATCTGCTCCGATTCAGGCACGGACACCCCAAATGAACTTTTCTGCAATTCTAGAAACCCATAGGGTCAAACTACGAGAAAATATCCACAAAACGGCCCGCTTCAATTTTTCCCCATTTTCCTTGTATAGCTCCCTTTAGAGGTAAACGTAATCCGGCGACTCCTAGTATCTGCTCCGATTCAAGCACGGACAGCCGTATATGAAGTTTTCTGCAATTCTATAAACCCATAGGGTCAAACTACGAGAAAATATCCACAAAACAGCCCGCTTCAATTTTTCCCCATTTTCCTTGTATAGCTCCCTTTAGAGGTAAACGTAATCGGGCGTCTCCTGGTATCTGCTCCGATTCAGGCACGGACAGCCCCAAATGAACTTTTCTGCAATTCTATAAACCCATAGGGTCAAACTACGAGAAAATATCCACAAAACGGCCCACTTCAATTTTTCCCCATTTTCCTTGTATAGCTCCCTTTAGAGGTAAATGTAATCTGGCGTCCCTGGTATCTGCTCCGATTCAGGCACGGACACCCCAAATGAACTTTTTTGCAATTCTATAAACCCATAGGGTCAAACTACGAGAAAATATCCACAAAACGGCCCACTTCAATTTTTCCCCATTTTCCTTGTATAGCTCCCTTTAGAGATAAACGTAATCGGGCGTCCCCTGGTATCTGCTCCGATTCAGGCATGGACAGCCCCAAATGAACTTTTCTGCAATTCTATAAACCCATAGGGTCAAACTACGAGAAAATATCCACAAAACGGCCCACTTCAATTTTTCCCCATTTTCCTTGTATAGCTCCCTTTAGAGGTAAATGTAATCGGGCGTCCCTGGTATCTGCTCCGATTCAGGCACAGACACCCCAAATGAACTTTTCTGCAATTCTATAAACCCATAGGGTCAAACTACGAGAAAATATCCACAAAACGGCCCACTTCAATTTTCCCCCATTTTCCTTGTATAGCTCCCTTTAGAGGTAAACGTAATCAGGCGTCCCCTGGTATCTACTCCGATTCAGGCACAGACAGCCGCAAATGAAGTTTTCTGCAACTCTATAAACCCATAGGGTCAAACTACGAGAAAATATCCATAAAACGGCCTGCTTCAATTTTTCCTCATTTTCCTTGTATAGCTCCCTTTCAAGGTAAACGTAATCGGGCGTCTCCTAGTATCTGCTCCGATTCAGGCACGGACAACCACAAATGAAGTTTTCTGCAATTCTATAAACCCATAGGGTCAAACTACGAGAAAATATTAATAAAACGGCCCGCTTCATTTTTTCCCCATTTTCCTTGTACCCTTTAGAGGTAAACGTAATCGGGCGACTCCTGGTATCTGCTCCGATTAAGGCACGGACAGCCGCAAATGAAGTTTTCTGCAATTCTATAAACCCATAGGGTCAAACTACGAGAAAATATCCACAAAACGACCCACTTCAATTTCTCCCCATTTTCCTTGTATAGCTCCCTTTAGAGGTAAACGTAATCGGGCGTCCCCTGGTATCTGCTCCGATTCAGGCACGGACAGCCCCAAATGAACTTTTCTGCAATTCTATAAACCCATAGGGTCAAACTACGAGAAAATATCCAAAAAATGGCCCGCTTCAATTTCTCCCCAATTTCCTTGTATAGCTCCCTTTAGAGGTAAACGTAATCGAGCGTCCCCTGGTATCTGCTCCGATTCAGGCACGGACACCCCAAATGAACTTTTCTGCAATTCTAGAAACCCATAGGGTCAAACTACGAGAAAATATCCATAAAACAGCCCGGTTCAAGTTTTGTCCATTTTCCTTGTATAGCTCCCTTTAGAGGTAAACGTAATCGGGCGACTCCTAGCTCCTCCGATTCAGGCACAGACATCCGCAAATGAAGTTTTCTGCAACTCTATAAACCCATTGGGTCAAACTACGAGAAAATATCAATAAAACGGTCCGCTTCAATTTTTCCCCAATTTTCTTGTATAGCTCCCTTTAGAGGTAAACGTAATCGGACGTCTCCTGGTATCTGCTCCGATTAAGGCACGGACAACCGCAAATGAAATTTTCTGCAATTCTATAAACCCATAGGGTCAAACTACAAGAAAATATCCACAAAATGGCCTGCTTCAATTTCTCCCCAATTTCCTTGTATAGCTTCCTTTAGAGGTAAACGTAATCGGGCGTCCCCTGGTATCTGCTCCGATTCAGGCACGGACACCCCAAATGAACTTTTCTGCAATTCTAGAAACCCATAGGGTCAAACTACGAGAAAATATCCACAAAACAGCCCGGTTCAAGTTTTCTCCATTTTCCTTGTATAGCTCCCTTTAGAGGTAAACGTAATCGGGCGCCTCCTATTATCTCCTCCGATTCAGGCACAGACAGTCGCAAATGAAGTTTTCTGCAACTCTATATACCCAGGGTCAAACTACGAGAAAATATCCACAAAACGGCCCGCTTCAATTTTTCCCCATTTTCCTTGTATAGCTCCCTTTAGAGGTAAACGTAATCCGGCGACTCCTAGTATCTGCTCCGATTCAAGCACGGACAGCCGTATATGAAGTTTTCTGCAATTCTATAAACCCATAGGGTCAAACTACGAGAAAATATCCACAAAACAGCCCGCTTCAATTTTTCCCCATTTTCCTTGTATAGCTCCCTTTAGAGGTAAACGTAATCGGGCGTCCCCTGGTATCTGCTCCGATTCAGGCACGGACAGCCCCAAATGAAATTTTCTGCAATTCTATAAACCCATAGGGTCAAACTATGAGAAAATATCCATAAAACAGCCCGGTTCAAGTTTTCTCCATTTTCCTTGTATAGCTCCGTTTAGAGGTAAACGTAATCGGGTGACTCCTAGCTCCTCCGATTCAGGCACAGACATCCGCAAATGAAGTTTTCTGCAACTCTATAAACCCATAGGGTCAAACTACGAGAAAATATAAATAAAACGGTCCGCTTCAATTTTTCCCCAATTTCCTTGTATAGCTCCCTTTAGAGGTAAACGTAATCGGGCGTCTTCTGGTATCTGCTCCGATTAAAGCACGGACAGCCGCAAATGAAGTTTTCTGCAATTCTATAAACCCATAGGGTCAAACTATAAGAAAATATCCACAAAATGGCCCACTTCAATTTCTCCCCAATTTCCTTGTATAGCTTCCTTTAGAGGTAAACGTAATCGGGCGTCCCCTGGTATCTGCTCCGATTCAGGCACGGACACCCCAAATGAACTTTTCTGCAATTCTAGAAACCCATAGGGTCAAACTACGAGAAAATATCCACAAAACAGCCCGGTTCAAGTTTTCTCCATTTTCCTTGTATAGCGCCCTTTAGAGGTAAACGTAATCGGGCGCCTCCTAGTATCTCCTCCGATTCAGGCACAGACAGTCGCAAATGAAGTTTTCTGCAACTCTATATACCCATAGGGTCAAACTACGAGAAAATATCCACAAAACGGCCCGCTTCAATTTTTCCCCATTTTCCTTGTATAGCTCCCTTTAGAGGTAAACGTAATCCGGCGACTCCTAGTATCTGCTCCGATTCAAGCACGGACAGCCGTATATGAAGTTTTCTGCAATTCTATAAACCCATAGGGTCAAACTACGAGAAAATATCCACAAAACAGCCCGCTTCAATTTTTCCCCATTTTCCTTGTATAGCTCCCTTTAGAGGTAAACGTAATCGGGCGTCCCCTGGTATCTGCTCCGATTCAGGCATGGACAGCCCCAAATGAACTTTTCTGTAATTCTATAAACCCATAGGGTCAAACTATGAGAAAATATCCACAAAACGGCCCACTTCAATTTTTCCCCATTTTCCTTGTATAGCTCCCTTTAGAGGTAAATGTAATCTGGCGTCCCTGGTATCTGCTCCGATTCAGGCACGGACACCCCAAATGAACTTTTCTGCAATTCTATAAACCCATAGGGTCAAACTACGAGAAAATATCCACAAAACGGCCCACTTCAATTTTTCCCCATTTTCCTTGTATAGCTCCCTTTAGAGATAAACGTAATCGGGCGTCCCCTGGTATCTGCTCCGATTCAGGCATGGACAACCCCAAATGAACTTTTCTGCAATTCTATAAACCCATAGGGTCAAACTACGAGAAAATATCCACAAAACGGCCCACTTCAATTTTTCCCCATTTTCCTTGTATAGCTCCCTTTAGAGGTAAATGTAATCGGGCGTCCCTGGTATCTGCTCCGATTCAGGCACAGACACCCCAAATGAACTTTTCTGCAATTCTATAAACCCATAGGGTCAAACTACGAGAAAATATCCACAAAACGGCCCACTTCAATTTTCCCCCATTTTCCTTGTATAGCTCCCTTTAGAGGTAAACGTAATCAGGCGTCCCCTGGTATCCACTCCGATTCAGGCACAGACAGCCGCAAATGAAGTTTTCTGCAACTCTATAAACCCATAGGGTCAAACTACGAGAAAATATCCATAAAACGGCCTGCTTCAATTTTTCCTCATTTTCCTTGTATAGCTCCCTTTCAAGGTAAACGTAATCGGGCGTCTCCTAGTATCTGCTCCGATTCAGGCACGGACAGCCACAAATGAAGTTTTCTGCAATTCTATAAACCCATAGGGTCAAACTACGAGAAAATATTAATAAAACGGCCCGCTTCATTTTTTCCCCATTTTCCTTGTACCCTTTAGAGGTAAACGTAATCGGGCGACTCCTGGTATCTGCTCCGATTAAGGCACGGACGGCCGCAAATGAAGTTTTCTGCAATTCTATAAACCCATAGGGTCAAACTACGAGAAAATATCCACAAAACGACCCACTTCAATTTCTCCCCATTTTCCTTGTATAGCTCCCTTTAGAGGTAAACGTAATCGGGCGTCCCCTGGTATCTGCTCCGATTCAGGCACGGACAGCCCCAAATGAACTTTTCTGCAATTCTATAAACCCATAGGGTCAAACTACGAGAAAATATCTAAAAAATGGCCCGCTTCAATTTCTCCCCAATTTCCTTGTATAGCTCCCTTTAGAGGTAAACGTAATCGAGCGTCCCCTGGTATCTGCTCCGATTCAGGCACGGACACCCCAAATGAACTTTTCTGCAATTCTAGAAACCCATAGGGTCAAACTACGAGAAAATATCCACAAAACAGCCCGGTTCAAGTTTTCTCCATTTTCCTTGTATAGCGCCCTTTAGAGGTAAACGTAATCGGGCGCCTCCTAGTATCTCCTCCGATTCAGGCACAGACAGTCGCAAATGAAGTTTTCTGCAACTCTATATACCCATAGGGTCAAACTACGAGAAAATATCCACAAAACGGCCCGCTTCAATTTTTCCCCATTTTCCTTGTATAGCTCCCTTTAGAGGTAAACGTAATCCGGCGACTCCTAGTATCTGCTCCGATTCAAGCACGGACAGCCGTATATGAAGTTTTCTGCAATTCTATAAACCCATAGGGTCAAACTACGAGAAAATATCCACAAAACAGCCCGCTTCAATTTTTCCCCATTTTCCTTGTATAGCTCCCTTTAGAGGTAAACGTAATCGGGCGTCCCCTGGTATCTGCTCCGATTCAGGCATGGACAGCCCCAAATGAACTTTTCTGCAATTCTATAAACCCATAGGGTCAAACTATGAGAAAATATCCACCAAACGGCCCACTTCAATTTTTCCCCATTTTCCTTGTATAGCTCCCTTTAGAGGTAAATGTAATCTGGCGTCCCTGGTATCTGCTCCGATTCAGGCACGGACACCCCAAATGAACTTTTCTGCAATTCTATAAACCCATAGGGTCAAACTACGAGAAAATATCCACAAAACGGCCCACTTCAATTTTTCCCCATTTTCCTTGTATAGCTCCCTTTAGAGATAAACGTAATCGGGCTTCCCCTGGTATCTGCTCCGATTCAGGCATGGACAACCCCAAATGAACTTTTCTGCAATTCTATAAACCCATAGGGTCAAACTACGAGAAAATATCCACAAAACGGCCCACTTCAATTTTTCCCCATTTTCCTTGTATAGCTCCCTTTAGAGGTAAATGTAATCGGGCGTCCCTGGTATCTGCTCCGATTCAGGCACAGACACCCCAAATGAACTTTTCTGCAATTCTATAAACCCATAGGGTCAAACTACGAGAAAATATCCACAAAACGGCCCACTTCAATTTTCCCCCATTTTCCTTGTATAGCTCCCTTTAGAGGTAAACGTAATCAGGCGTCCCCTGGTATCTACTCCGATTCAGGCACAGACAGCCGCAAATGAAGTTTTCTGCAACTCTATAAACCCATAGGGTCAAACTACGAGAAAATATCCATAAAACGGCCTGCTTCAATTTTTCCTCATTTTCCTTGTATAGCTCCCTTTCAAGGTAAACGTAATCGGGCGTCTCCTAGTATCTGCTCCGATTCAGGCACGGACAGCCACAAATGAAGTTTTCTGCAATTCTATAAACCCATAGGGTCAAACTACGAGAAAATATTAATAAAACGGCCCGCTTCATTTTTTCCCCATTTTCCTTGTACCCTTTAGAGGTAAACGTAATCGGGCGACTCCTGGTATCTGCTCCGATTAAGGCACGGACAACCGCAAATGAAGTTTTCTGCAATTCTATAAACCCATAGGGTCAAACTACGAGAAAATATCCACAAAACGACCCACTTCAATTTCTCCCCATTTTCCTTGTATAGCTCCCTTTAGAGGTAAACGTAATCGGGCGTCCCCTGGTATCTGCTCCGATTCAGGCACGGACAGCCCCAAATGAACTTTTCTGCAATTCTATAAACCCATAGGGTCAAACTACGAGAAAATATCTAAAAAATGGCATGCTTCAATTTCTCCCCAATTTCCTTGTATAGCTCCCTTTAGAGGTAAACGTAATCGAGCGTCCCCTGGTATCTGCTCCGATTCAGGCACGGACACCCCAAATGAACTTTTCTGCAATTCTAGAAACCCATAGGGTCAAACTACGAGAAAATATCCATAAAACAGCCCGGTTCAAGTTTTGTCCATTTTCCTTGTATAGCTCCCTTTAGAGGTAAACGTAATCGGGCGACTCCTAGCTCCTCCGATTCAGGCACAGACATCCGCAAATGAAGTTTTCTGCAACTCTATAAACCCATTGGGTCAAACTACGAGAAAATATCAATAAAACGGTCCGCTTCAATTTTTCCCCAATTTTCTTGTATAGCTCCCTTTAGAGGTAAACGTAATCGGACGTCTCCTGGTATCTGCTCCGATTAAGGCACGGACAACCGCAAATGAAGTTTTCTGCAATTCTATAAACCCATAGGGTCAAACTACAAGAAAATATCCACAAAATGGCCTGCTTCAATTTCTCCCCAATTTCCTTGTATAGCTTCCTTTAGAGGTAAACGTAATCGGGCGTCCCCTGGTATCTGCTCCGATTCAGGCACGGACAGCCCCAAATGAACTTTTCTGCAATTCTATAAACCCATAGGGTCAAACTACGAGAAAATATCTAAAAAATGGCCCGCTTCAATTTCTCCCCAATTTCCTTGTATAGCTCCCTTTAGAGGTAAACGTAATCGAGCGTCCCCTGGTATCTGCTCCGATTCAGGCACGGACACCCCAAATGAACTTTTCTGCAATTCTAGAAACCCATAGGGTCAAACTACGAGAAAATATCCACAAAACAGCCCGGTTCAAGTTTTCTCCATTTTCCTTGTATAGCGCCCTTTAGAGGTAAACGTAATCGGGCGCCTCCTAGTATCTCCTCCGATTCAGGCACAGACAGTCGCAAATGAAGTTTTCTGCAACTCTATATACCCATAGGGTCAAACTACGAGAAAATATCCACAAAACGGCCCGCTTCAATTTTTCCCCATTTTCCTTGTATAGCTCCCTTTAGAGGTAAACGTAATCCGGCGACTCCTAGTATCTGCTCCGATTCAAGCACGGACAGCCGTATATGAAGTTTTCTGCAATTCTATAAACCCATAGGGTCAAACTACGAGAAAATATCCACAAAACAGCCCGCTTCAATTTTTCCCCATTTTCCTTGTATAGCTCCCTTTAGAGGTAAACGTAATCGGGCGTCCCCTGGTATCTGCTCCGATTCAGGCATGGACAGCCCCAAATGAACTTTTCTGCAATTCTATAAACCCATAGGGTCAAACTATGAGAAAATATCCACAAAACGGCCCACTTCAATTTTTCCCCATTTTCCTTGTATAGCTCCCTTTAGAGGTAAATGTAATCTGGCGTCCCTGGTATCTGCTCCGATTCAGGCACGGACACCCCAAATGAACTTTTCTGCAATTCTATAAACCCATAGGGTCAAACTACGAGAAAATATCCACAAAACGGCCCACTTCAATTTTTCCCCATTTTCCTTGTATAGCTCCCTTTAGAGATAAACGTAATCGGGCTTCCCCTGGTATCTGCTCCGATTCAGGCATGGACAACCCCAAATGAACTTTTCTGCAATTCTATAAACCCATAGGGTCAAACTACGAGAAAATATCCACAAAACGGCCCACTTCAATTTTTCCCCATTTTCCTTGTATAGCTCCCTTTAGAGGTAAATGTAATCGGGCGTCTCCTAGTATCTGCTCCGATTCAAGCACGGACAGCCGTATATGAAGTTTTCTGCAATTCTATAAACCCATAGGGTCAAACTACGAGAAAATATCCACAAAACAGCCCGCTTCAATTTTTCCCCATTTTCCTTGTATAGCTCCCTTTAGAGGTAAACGTAATCGGGCGTCCCCTGGTATCTGCTCCGATTCAGGCATGGACAGCCCCAAATGAACTTTTCTGCAATTCTATAAACCCATAGGGTCAAACTATGAGAAAATATCCACAAAACGGCCCACTTCAATTTTTCCCCATTTTCCTTGTATAGCTCCCTTTAGAGGTAAATGTAATCTGGCGTCCCTGGTATCTGCTCCGATTCAGGCACGGACACCCCAAATGAACTTTTCTGCAATTCTATAAACCCATAGGGTCAAACTACGAGAAAATATCCACAAAACGGCCCACTTCAATTTTTCCCCATTTTCCTTGTATAGCTCCCTTTAGAGATAAACGTAATCGGGCTTCCCCTGGTATCTGCTCCGATTCAGGCATGGACAACCCCAAATGAACTTTTCTGCAATTCTATAAACCCATAGGGTCAAACTACGAGAAAATATCCACAAAACGGCCCACTTCAATTTTTCCCCATTTTCCTTGTATAGCTCCCTTTAGAGGTAAATGTAATCGGGCGTCCCTGGTATCTGCTCCGATTCAGGCACAGACACCCCAAATGAACTTTTCTGCAATTCTATAAACCCATAGGGTCAAACTACGAGAAAATATCCACAAAACGGCCCACTTCAATTTTCCCCCATTTTCCTTGTATAGCTCCCTTTAGAGGTAAACGTAATCAGGCGTCCCCTGGTATCTACTCCGATTCAGGCACAGACAGCCGCAAATGAAGTTTTCTGCAACTCTATAAACCCATAGGGTCAAACTACGAGAAAATATCCATAAAACGGCCTGCTTCAATTTTTCCTCATTTTCCTTGTATAGCTCCCTTTCAAGGTAAACGTAATCGGGCGTCTCCTAGTATCTGCTCCGATTCAGGCACGGACAGCCACAAATGAAGTTTTCTGCAATTCTATAAACCCATAGGGTCAAACTACGAGAAAATATTAATAAAACGGCCCGCTTCATTTTTTCCCCATTTTCCTTGTACCCTTTAGAGGTAAACGTAATCGGGCGACTCCTGGTATCTGCTCCGATTAAGGCACGGACAACCGCAAATGAAGTTTTCTGCAATTCTATAAACCCATAGGGTCAAACTACGAGAAAATATCCACAAAACGACCCACTTCAATTTCTCCCCATTTTCCTTGTATAGCTCCCTTTAGAGGTAAACGTAATCGGGCGTCCCCTGGTATCTGCTCCGATTCAGGCACGGACAGCCCCAAATGAACTTTTCTGCAATTCTATAAACCCATAGGGTCAAACTACGAGAAAATATCTAAAAAATGGCATGCTTCAATTTCTCCCCAATTTCCTTGTATAGCTCCCTTTAGAGGTAAACGTAATCGAGCGTCCCCTGGTATCTGCTCCGATTCAGGCACGGACACCCCAAATGAACTTTTCTGCAATTCTAGAAACCCATAGGGTCAAACTACGAGAAAATATCCATAAAACAGCCCGGTTCAAGTTTTGTCCATTTTCCTTGTATAGCTCCCTTTAGAGGTAAACGTAATCGGGCGACTCCTAGCTCCTCCGATTCAGGCACAGACATCCGCAAATGAAGTTTTCTGCAACTCTATAAACCCATTGGGTCAAACTACGAGAAAATATCAATAAAACGGTCCGCTTCAATTTTTCCCCAATTTTTTTGTATAGCTCCCTTTAGAGGTAAACGTAATCGGACGTCTCCTGGTATCTGCTCCGATTAAGGCACGGACAACCGCAAATGAAGTTTTCTGCAATTCTATAAACCCATAGGGTCAAACTACAAGAAAATATCCACAAAATGGCTTGCTTCAATTTCTCCCCAATTTCCTTGTATAGCTTCCTTTAGAGGTAAACGTAATCGGGCGTCCCCTGGTATCTGCTCCGATTCAGGCACGGACACCCCAAATGAACTTTTCTGCAATTCTAGAAACTCATAGGGTCAAACTACGAGAAAATATCCACAAAACAACCCGGTTCAAGTTTTCTCCATTTTCCTTGTATAGCTCCCTTTAGAGGTAAACGTAATCGGGCGCCTCCTAGTATCTCCTCCGATTCAGGCACAGACAGTCGCAAATGAAGTTTTCTGCAACTCTATATACCCATAGGGTCAAACTATGAGAAAATATCCACAAAACGGCCTGCTTCAATTTTTCCCCATTTTCCTTGTATAGCTCCCTTTAGAGGTAAAAGTAATCGGGCGACTCCTAGTATCTGCTCCGATTCAAGCACGGACAGCCGTATATGAAGTTTTCTGCAATTCTATAAACCCATAGGGTCAAACTACGAGAAAATATCCACAAAATAGCCCGCTTCAATTTTTCCCCATTTTCCTTGTATAGCTCCCTTTAGAGGTAAACGTAATCTGGCATCCCCTAGTATCTGCTCCGATTCAGGCACGGACAGCCCCAAATGAACTTTGTTGCAATTCTATAAACCCATAGGGTCAAACTACGAGAAAATATCCACAAAACGGCCCACTTCAATTTTTCCCCATTTTCCTTGTACAGCTCCCTTTAGAGGTAAATGTAATCGGGCGGCCCCTGGTATCTGCTCCGATTCAGGCACGGACACCCCAAATGAACTTTTCTGCAATTCTAAAAACCCATAGGGTCAAACTACGAGAAAATATCCACAAAACGGCCCACTTCAATTTTTCCCCATTTTCCTTGTATAGCTCCCTTTAGAGATAAACGTAATCGGGCGTCCCCTGGTATCTGCTCCGATTCAGGCACGGACACCCCAAATGAACTTTTCTGCAATTCTATAAACCCATAGGGTCAAACTACGAGAAAATATCCACAAAACGGCCCACTTCAATTTTCCCCCATTTTCCTTGTATAGCTCCCTTTAGAGGTAAACGTAATCAGGCGTCCCCTGGTATCTACTCCGATTCAGGCACAGACAGCCGCAAATGAAGTTTTCTGCAACTCTATAAACCCATAGGGTCAAACTACGAGAAAATATCCATAAAACGGCCTGCTTCAATTTTTCCTCATTTTCCTTGTATAGCTCCCTTTCAAGGTAAACGTAATCGGGCGTCTCCTAGTATCTGCTCCGATTCAGGCACGGACAGCCACAAATGAAGTTTTCTGCAATTCTATAAACCCATAGGGTCAAACTACGAGAAAATATTAATAAAACGGCCCGCTTCATTTTTTCCCCATTTTCCTTGTACCCTTTAGAGGTAAACGTAATCGGGCGACTCCTGGTATCTGCTCCGATTAAGGCACGGACAGCCGCAAATGAAGTTTTCTGCAATTCTATAAACCCATAGGGTCAAACTACGAGAAAATATCCACAAAACGACCCACTTCAATTTCTCCCCATTTTCCTTGTATAGCTCCCTTTAGAGGTAAACGTAATCGGGCGTCCCCTGGTATCTGCTCCGATTCAGGCACGGACAGCCCCAAATGAACTTTTCTGCAATTCTATAAACCCATAGGGTCAAACTACGAGAAAATATCCAAAAAATGGCCCGCTTCAATTTCTCCCCAATTTCCTTGTATAGCTCCCTTTAGAGGTAAACGTAATCGAGCGTCCCCTGGTATCTGCTCCGATTCAGGCACGGACACCCCAAATGAACTTTTCTGCAATTCTAGAAACCCATAGGGTCAAACTACGAGAAAATATCCATAAAACAGCCCGGTTCAAGTTTTGTCCATTTTCCTTGTATAGCTCCCTTTAGAGGTAAACGTAATCGGGCGACTCCTAGCTCCTCCGATTCAGGCACAGACATCCGCAAATGAAGTTTTCTGCAACTCTATAAACCCATTGGGTCAAACTACGAGAAAATATCAATAAAACGGTCCGCTTCAATTTTTCCCCAATTTCCTTGTATAGCTCCCTTTAGAGGTAAACGTAATCGGACGTCTCCTGGTATCTGCTCCGATTAGCACGGACAACCGCAAATGAAGTTTTCTGCAATTCTATAAACCCATAGGGTCAAACTACAAGAAAATATCCACAAAATGGCCCGCTTCAATTTCTCCCCAATTTCCTTGTATAGCTTCCTTTAGAGGTAAACGTAATCGGGCGTCCCCTGGTATCTGCTCCGATTCAGGCACGGACACCCCAAATGAACTTTTCTGCAATTCTAGAAACTCATAGGGTCAAACTACGAGAAAATATCCACAAAACAGCCCGGTTCAAGTTTTCTCCATTTTCCTTGTATAGCTCCCTTTAGAGGTAAACGTAATCGGGCGCCTCCTAGTATCTCCTCCGATTCAGGCACAGACAGTCGCAAATGAAGTTTTCTGCAACTCTATATACCCATAGGGTCAAACTATGAGAAAATATCCACAAAACGGCCCGCTTCAATTTTTCCCCATTTTCCTTGTATAGCTCCCTTTAGAGGTAAAAGTAATCGGACGACTCCTAGTATCTGCTCCGATTCAAGCACGGACAGCCGTATATGAAGTTTTCTGCAATTCTATAAACCCATAGGGTCAAACTACGAGAAAATATCCACAAAATAGCCCGCTTCAATTTTTCCCCATTTTCCTTGTATAGCTCCCTTTAGAGGTAAACGTAATCTGGCATCCCCTGGTATCTGCTCCGATTCAGGCACGGACAGCCCCAAATGAACTTTGCTGCAATTCTATAAACCCATAGGGTCAAACTACGAGAAAATATCCACAAAACGGCCCACTTCAATTTTTCCCCATTTTCCTTGTACAGCTCCCTTTAGAGGTAAATGTAATCGGGCGGCCCCTGGTATCTGCTCCGATTCAGGAACGGACACCCCAAATGAACTTTTCTGCAATTCTATAAACCCATAGGGTCAAACTACGAGAAAATATCCACAAAACGACCCACTTCAATTTTTCCCCATTTTCCTTGTATAGCTCCCTTTAGAGATAAACGTAATCGGGCGTCCCCTGGTATCTGCTCCGATTCAGGCACGGACAGCCCCAAATGAACTTTTCTGCAATTCTATAAACCCATAGGGTCAAACTACGACAAAATATCCACAAAACGGCCCACTTCAATTTTTCCCCATTTTCCTTGTATTGCTCCCTTTAGAGGTAAACGTAATCGGGCGTCCCCTGGTATCTGCTCCGATTCAGGCACAGACAGCCGCAAATGAAGTTTTCTGCAACTCTATAAACCCATAGGGTCAAACTACGAGAAAATATCCATAAAACGGCCTGCTTCAAGTTTTCCTCATTTTCCTTGTATAGCTCCCTTTCAAGGTAAACGTAATCGGGCGTCTCCTAGTATCTGCTCCGATTCAGGCACGGACAGCCGCAAATGAAGTTTTCTGCAATTCTATAAACCCATAGGGTCAAACTACGAGAAAATATTAATAAAACGGCCCGCTTCATTTTTTCCCCATTTTCCTTGTACCCTTTAGAGGTAAACGTAATCGGGCGTCTCCTGGTATCTGCTCCGATTAAGGCACGGACAGCCGCAAATGAAGTTTTCTGCAATTCTATAAACCCATAGGGTCAAACTACGAGAAAATATCCACAAAACGACCCACTTCAATTTCTCCCCATTTTCCTTGTATAGCTCCCTTTAGAGGTAAACGTAATCGGGCGTCCCCTGGTATCTGCTCCGATTCAGGCACGGACAGCCCCAAATGAACTTTTCTGCAATTCTATAAACCCATAGGGTCAAACTACGAGAAAATATCCAAAAAATGGCCCGCTTCAATTTCTTCCCAATTTCCTTGTATAGCTCCCTTTAGAGGTAA
Organism: Heracleum sosnowskyi; assembly: GCA_030848705.1. Taxonomy (NCBI): domain Eukaryota; kingdom Viridiplantae; phylum Streptophyta; class Magnoliopsida; order Apiales; family Apiaceae; genus Heracleum; species Heracleum sosnowskyi. The sequence goes on along the minus strand of CM061244.1, from coordinate 64,655,438 downwards.
ACGTAATCGAGCGTCCCCTGGTATCTGCTCCGATTCAGGCACGGACACCCCAAATGAACTTTTCTGCAATTCTAGAAACCCATAGGGTCAAACTACGAGAAAATATCCATAAAACAGCCCGGTTCAAGTTTTGTCCATTTTCCTTGTATAGCTCCCTTTAGAGGTAAACGTAATCGGGCGACTCCTAGCTCCTCCGATTCAGGCACAGACATCCGCAAATGAAGTTTTCTAAAACTCTATAAACCCATTGGGTCAAACTACGAGAAAATATCAATAAAACGGTCCGCTTCAATTTTTCCCCAATTTCCTTGTATAGCTCCCTTTAGAGGTAAACGTAATCGGACGTCTCCTGGTATCTGCTCCGATTAAGGCACGGACAACCGCAAATGAAGTTTTCTGCAATTCTATAAACCCATAGGGTCAAACTACAAGAAAATATCCACAAAATGGCCCGCTTCAATTTCTCCCCAATTTCCTTGTATAGCTTCCTTTAGAGGTAAACGTAATCGGGCGTCCCCTGGTATCTGCTCCGATTCAGGCACGGACACCCCAAATGAACTTTTCTGCAATTCTATAAACCCATAGGGTCAAACTACGAGAAAATATCCACAAAACGACCCACTTCAATTTTTTCCCCATTTTCCTTGTATAGCTCCCTTTAGAGATAAACGTAATCGGGCGTCCCCTGGTATCTGCTCCGATTCAGGCACGGACATCCCCAAATGAACTTTTCTGCAATTCTATAAACCCATAGGGTCAAACTACGACAAAATATCCACAAAACGGCCCACTTCAATTTTTCCCCATTTTCCTTGTATTGCTCCCTTTAGAGGTAAACGTAATCGGGCGTCCCCTGGTATCTGCTCCGATTCAGGCACAGACAGCCGCAAATGAAGTTTTCTGCAACTCTATAAACCCATAGGGTCAAACTACGAGAAAATATCCATAAAACGGCCTGCTTCAAGTTTTCCTCATTTTCCTTGTATAGCTCCCTTTCAAGGTAAACGTAATCGGGCGTCTCCTAGTATCTGCTCCGATTCAGGCACGGACAGCCGCAAATGAAGTTTTCTGCAATTTTATAAACCCATAGGGTCAAACTACGAGAAAATATTAATAAAACGGCCCGCTTCATTTTTTCCCCATTTTCCTTGTACCCTTTAGAGGTAAACGTAATCGGGCGTCTCCTGGTATCTGCTCCGATTAAGGCACGGACAGCCGCAAATGAAGTTTTCTGCAATTCTATAAACCCATAGGGTCAAACTACGAGAAAATATCCACAAAACGACCCACTTCAATTTCTCCCCATTTTCCTTGTATAGCTTCCTTTAGAGGTAAACGTAATCGGGCGTCCCCTGGTATCTGCTCCGATTCAGGCACGGACAGCCCCAAATGAGCTTTTCTGCAATTCTATAAACCCATAGGGTCAAACTACGAGAAAATATCCAAAAAATGGCCCGCTTCAATTTCTCCCCAATTTCCTTGTATAGCTTCCTTTAGAGGTAAACGTAATCGGGCGTCCCCTGGTATCTGCTCCGATTCAGGCACGGACACCCCAAATGAACTTTTCTGCAATTCTAGAAACTCATAGGGTCAAACTACGAGAAAATATCCACAAAACAGCCCGGTTCAAGTTTTCTCCATTTTCCTTGTATAGCTCCCTTTAGAGGTAAACGTAATCGGGCGCCTCCTAGTATCTCCTCCGATTCAGGCACAGACAGTCGCCAATGAAGTTTTCTGCAACTCTATATACCCATAGGGTCAAACTATGAGAAAATATCCACAAAACGGCCCGCTTCAATTTTTCCCCATTTTCCTTGTATAGCTCCCTTTAGAGGTAAAAGTAATCGGGCGACTCCTAGTATCTGCTCCGATTCAAGCACGGACAGCCGTATATGAAGTTTTCTGCAATTCTATAAACCCATAGGGTCAAACTACGAGAAAATATCCACAAAATAGCCCGCTTCAATTTTTCCCCAGTTTCCTTGTATAGCTCCCTTTAGAGGTAAACGTAATCTGGCATCCCCTGGTATCTGCTCCGATTCAGGCACGGACAGCCCCATATGAACTTTGCTGCAATTCTATAAACCCATAGGGTCAAACTACGAGAAAATATCCACAAAACGGCCCACTTCAATTTTTCCCCATTTTCCTTGTACAGCTCCCTTTAGAGGTAAATGTAATCGGGCGGCCCCTGGTATCTGCTCCGATTCAGGCACGGACACCCCAAATGAACTTTTCTGCAATTCTATAAACCCATAGGGTCCAACTACGAGAAAATATCCACAAAACGGCCCACTTCAATTTTTCCCCATTTTCCTTGTATAGCTCCCTTTAGAGATAAACGTAATCGGGCGTCCCCTGGTATCTGCTCTGATTCAGGCACGGACAACCCCAAATGAACTTTTCTGCAATTCTATAAACCCATAAGGTCAAACTACGACAAAATATCCACAAAACGGCCCACTTCAATTTTTCCCCATTTTCCTTGTATTGCTCCCTTTAGAGGTAAACGTAATCGGGCGTCCCCTGGTATCTGCTCCGATTCAGGCACAGACAGCCGCAAATGAAGTTTTCTGCAACTCTATAAACCCATAGGGTCAAACTACGAGAAAATATCCATAAAACGGCCTGCTTCAAGTTTTCCTCATTTTCCTTGTATAGCTCCCTTTCAAGGTAAACGTAATCGGGCGTCTCCTAGTATCTGCTCCGATTCAGGCACGGACAGCCGCAAATGAAGTTTTCTGCAATTCTATAAACCCATAGGGTCAAACTACGAGAAAATATTAATAAAACGGCCCGCTTCATTTTTTCCCCATTTTCCTTGTACCCTTTAGAGGTAAACGTAATCGGGCGTCTCCTGGTATCTGCTCCGATTAAGGCACGGACAGCCGCAAATGAAGTTTTCTGCAATTCTATAAACCCATAGGGTCAAACTACGAGAAAATATCCACAAAACGACCCACTTCAATTTCTCCCCATTTTCCTTGTATAGCTCCCTTTAGAGGTAAACGTAATCGGGCGTCCCCTGGTATCTGCTCCGATTCAGGCACGGACAGCCCCAAATGAACTTTTCTGCAATTCTATAAACCCATAGTGTCAAACTACGAGAAAATATCCAAAAAATGGCCCGCTTCAATTTCTCCCCAATTTCCTTGTATAGCTCCCTTTAGAGGTAAACGTAATCGAGCGTCCCCAGGTATCTGCTCCGATTCAGGCACGTACACCCCAAATGAACTTTTCTGCAATTCCAGAAACCCATAGGGTCAAACTACGAGAAAATATCCATAAAACAGCCCGGTTCAAGTTTTGTCCAATTTCCTTGTATAGCTCTCTTTAGAGGTAAACGTAATCGAGCGTCCCCTGGTATCTGCTCCGATTCAAGCACGGACACCCCAAATGAACTTTTCTGCAATTCTATAAACCCATTGGGTCAAACTACGAGAAAATATCAATAAAACGGTCTACTTCAATTTTTCCCCAATTTCCTTGTATAGCTCCCTTTAGAGGTAAACGTAATCGGACGTCTCCTGGTATCTGCTCCGATTAAGGCACGGACATCCGCAAATGAAGTTTTCTGCAATTCTATAAGCCCATAGGGTCAAACTACAAGAAAATATCCACAAAATGGCCCGCTTCAATTTCTCCCCAATTTCCTTGTATAGCTTCCTTTAGAGGTAAACGTAATCGGGCGTCCCCTGGTATCTGCTCCGATTCAGGCACGGACACCCCAAATGAACTTTTCTGCAATTCTAGAAACCCATAGGGTCAAACTACGAGAAAATATCCACAAAACAGCCCGGTTCAAGTTTTCTCCATTTTCCTTGTATAGCTCCCTTTAAAGGTAAACGTAATCGGGCGCCTCCTAGTATCTCCTCCGATTCAGGCACAGACAGTCGCAAATGAAGTTTTCTGCAACTCTATATACCCATAGGGTCAAACTACGAGAAAATATCCACAAAACGGCCCGCTTCAATTTTTCCCCATTTTCCTTGTATAGCTCCCTTTAGAGGTAAAAGTAATCGGGCGACTCCTAGTATCTGCTCCGATTCAAGCACGGACAGCCGTATATGAAGTTTTCTGCAATTCTATAAACCCATAGGGTCAAACTACGAGAAAATATCCACAAAATAGCCCGCTTCAATTTTTCCCCATTTTCCTTGTATAGCTCCCTTTAGAGGTAAACGTAATCGGGCGTCCCCTGGTATCTGCTCCGATTCAGGCACGGAGAGCCCCAAATGAACTTTTCTGCAATTCTATAAACCCATAGGGTCAAACTACGAGAAAATATCCACAAAACGGCCCACTTCAATTTTTCCCCATTTTCCTTGTATAGCTCCCTTTAGAGATAAATGTAATCGGGCGTCCCCTGGTATCTGCTCCGATTCAGGCACGGACACCCCAAATGAACTTTTCTGCAATTCTATAAACCAATAGGGTCAAACTACGAGAAAATATCCACAAAACGGCCCACTTCAATTTTTCCCCATTTTCCTTGTATAGCTCCCTTTAGAGATAAACGTAATCGGGCGTCCCCTGGTATCTGCTCCGATTCAGGCACGGACAACCCCAAATGAACTTTTCTGCAATTCTATAAACCCATTGGGTCAAACTACGAGAAAATATCCACAAAACGGCCCACTTCAATTTTTCCCCATTTTCCTTGTATTGCTCCCTTTAGAGGTAAACGTAATCGGGCGTCCCCTGGTATCTGCTCCGATTCAGGCACAGACAGCCGCAAATGAAGTTTTCTGCAACTCTATAAACCCATAGGGTCAAACTACGAGAAAATATCCATAAAACGGCCTGCTTCAAGTTTTCCTCATTTTCCTTGTATAGCTCCCTTTCAAGGTAAACGTAATCGGGCGTCTCCTAGTATCTGCTCCGATTCAGGCACGGACAGCCGCAAATGAAGTTTTCTGCAATTCTATAAACCCATAGGGTCAAACTACGAGAAAATATTAATAAAACGGCCCGCTTCATTTTTTCCCCATTTTCCTTGTACCCTTTAGAGGTAAACGTAATCGGGCGTCTCCTGGTATCTGCTCCGATTAAGGCACGGACAGCCGCAAATGAAGTTTTCTGCAATTCTATAAACCCATAGGGTCAAACTACGAGAAAATATCCACAAAACGACCCACTTCAATTTCTCCCCATTTTCCTTGTATAGCTCCCTTTAGAGGTAAACGTAATCGGGCGTCCCCTGGTATCTGCTCCGATTCAGGCACGGACAGCCCCAAATGAACTTTTCTGCAATTCTATAAACCCATAGTGTCAAACTACGAGAAAATATCCAAAAAATGGCCCGCTTCAATTTCTCCCCAATTTCCTTGTATAGCTCCCTTTAGAGGTAAACGTAATCGAGCGTCCCCAGGTATCTGCTCCGATTCAGGCACGTACACCCCAAATGAACTTTTCTGCAATTCCAGAAACCCATAGGGTCAAACTACGAGAAAATATCCATAAAACAGCCCGGTTCAAGTTTTGTCCAATTTCCTTGTATAGCTCTCTTTAGAGGTAAACGTAATCGAGCGTCCCCTGGTATCTGCTCCGATTCAAGCACGGACACCCCAAATGAACTTTTCTGCAATTCTATAAACCCATTGGGTCAAACTACGAGAAAATATCAATAAAACGGTCTACTTCAATTTTTCCCCAATTTCCTTGTATAGCTCCCTTTAGAGGTAAACGTAATCGGACGTCTCCTGGTATCTGCTCCGATTAAGGCACGGACATCCGCAAATGAAGTTTTCTGCAATTCTATAAGCCCATAGGGTCAAACTACAAGAAAATATCCACAAAATGGCCCGCTTCAATTTCTCCCCAATTTCCTTGTATAGCTTCCTTTAGAGGTAAACGTAATCGGGCGTCCCCTGGTATCTGCTCCGATTCAGGCACGGACACCCCAAATGAACTTTTCTGCAATTCTAGAAACCCATAGGGTCAAACTACGAGAAAATATCCACAAAACAGCCCGGTTCAAGTTTTCTCCATTTTCCTTGTATAGCTCCCTTTAAAGGTAAACGTAATCGGGCGCCTCCTAGTATCTCCTCCGATTCAGGCACAGACAGTCGCAAATGAAGTTTTCTGCAACTCTATATACCCATAGGGTCAAACTACGAGAAAATATCCACAAAACGGCCCGCTTCAATTTTTCCCCATTTTCCTTGTATAGCTCCCTTTAGAGGTAAAAGTAATCGGGCGACTCCTAGTATCTGCTCCGATTCAAGCACGGACAGCCGTATATGAAGTTTTCTGCAATTCTATAAACCCATAGGGTCAAACTACGAGAAAATATCCACAAAATAGCCCGCTTCAATTTTTCCCCATTTTCCTTGTATAGCTCCCTTTAGAGGTAAACGTAATCGGGCGTCCCCTGGTATCTGCTCCGATTCAGGCACGGAGAGCCCCAAATGAACTTTTCTGCAATTCTATAAACCCATAGGGTCAAACTACGAGAAAATATCCACAAAACGGCCCACTTCAATTTTTCCCCATTTTCCTTGTATAGCTCCCTTTAGAGATAAATGTAATCGGGCGTCCCCTGGTATCTGCTCCGATTCAGGCACGGACACCCCAAATGAACTTTTCTGCAATTCTATAAACCAATAGGGTCAAACTACGAGAAAATATCCACAAAACGGCCCACTTCAATTTTTCCCCATTTTCCTTGTATAGCTCCCTTTAGAGATAAACGTAATCGGGCGTCCCCTGGTATCTGCTCCGATTCAGGCACGGACAACCCCAAATGAACTTTTCTGCAATTCTATAAACCCATTGGGTCAAACTACGAGAAAATATCCACAAAACGGCCCACTTCAATTTTTCCCCATTTTCCTTGTATTGCTCCCTTTAGAGGTAAACGTAATCGGGCGTCCCCTGCTATCTGCTCCGATTCAGGCACAGACAGCCGCAAATGAAGTTTTCTGCAACTCTATAAACCCATAGGGTCAAACTACGAGAAAATATCCATAAAACGGCCTGCTTCAAGTTTTCCTCATTTTCCTTGTATAGCTCCCTTTCAAGGTAAACGTAATCGGGCGTCTCCTAGTATCTGCTCCGATTCAGGCACGGACAGCCGCAAATGAAGTTTTCTGCAATTCTATAAACCCATAGGGTCAAACTACGAGAAAATATTAATAAAACGGCCCGCTTCATTTTTTCCCCATTTTCCTTGTACCCTTTAGAGGTAAACGTAATCGGGCGTCTCCTGGTATCTGCTCCGATTAAGGCACGGACAGCCGCAAATGAAGTTTTCTGCAATTCTATAAACCCATAGGGTCAAACTACGAGAAAATATCCACAAAACGACCCACTTCAATTTCTCCCCATTTTCCTTGTATAGCTCCCTTTAGAGGTAAACGTAATCGGGCGTCCCCTGGTATCTGCTCCGATTCAGGCACGAACAGCCCCAAATGAACTTTTCTGCAATTCTATAAACCCATAGGGTCAAACTACGAGAAAATATCCAAAAAATGGCCCGCTTCAATTTCTCCCCAATTTCCTTGTATAGCTCCCTTTAGAGGTAAACGTAATCGAGCGTCCCCAGGTATCTGCTCCGATTCAGGCACGTACACCCCAAATGAACTTTTCTGCAATTCCAGAAACCCATAGGGTCAAACTACGAGAAAATATCCATAAAACAGCCCGGTTCAAGTTTTGTCCAATTTCCTTGTATAGCTCTCTTTAGAGGTAAACATAATCGAGCGTCCCCTGGTATCTGCTCCGATTCAAGCACGGACACCCCAAATGAACTTTTCTGCAATTCTATAAACCCATTGGGTCAAACTACGAGAAAATATCAATAAAACGGTCTACTTCAATTTTTCCCCAATTTCCTTGTATAGCTCCCTTTAGAGGTAAACGTAATCGGACGTCTCCTGGTATCTGCTCCGATTAAGGCACGGACATCCGCAAATGAAGTTTTCTGCAATTCTATAAGCCCATAGGGTCAAACTACAAGAAAATATCCACAAAATGGCCCGCTTCAATTTCTCCCCAATTTCCTTGTATAGCTTCCTTTAGAGGTAAACGTAATCGGGCGTCCCCTGGTATCTGCTCCGATTCAGGCACGGACACCCCAAATGAACTTTTCTGCAATTCTAGAAACCCATAGGGTCAAACTACGAGAAAATATCCACAAAACAGCCCGGTTCAAGTTTTCTCCATTTTCCTTGTATAGCTCCCTTTAAAGGTAAACGTAATCGGGCGCCTCCTAGTATCTCCTCCGATTCAGGCACAGACAGTCGCAAATGAAGTTTTCTGCAACTCTATATACCCATAGGGTCAAACTACGAGAAAATATCCACAAAACGGCCCGCTTCAATTTTTCCCCATTTTCCTTGTATAGCTCCCTTTAGAGGTAAAAGTAATCGGGCGACTCCTAGTATCTGCTCCGATTCAAGCACGGACAGCCGTATATGAAGTTTTCTGCAATTCTATAAACCCATAGGGTCAAACTACGAGAAAATATCCACAAAATAGCCCGCTTCAATTTTTCCCCATTTTCCTTGTATAGCTCCCTTTAGAGGTAAACGTAATCGGGCGTCCCCTGGTATCTGCTCCGATTCAGGCACGGAGAGCCCCAAATGAACTTTTCTGCAATTCTATAAACCCATAGGGTCAAACTACGAGAAAATATCCACAAAACGGCCCACTTCAATTTTTCCCCATTTTCCTTGTATAGCTCCCTTTAGAGGTAAATGTAATCGGGCGTCCCCTGGTATCTGCTCCGATTCAGGCACGGACACCCCAAATGAACTTTTCTGCAATTCTATAAACCCATAGGGTCACACTACGAGAAAATATCCACAAAACGGCCCACTTCAATTTTTCCCCATTTTCCTTGTATAGCTCCCTTTAGAGATAAACGTAATCGGGCGTCCCCTGGTATCTGCTCCGATTCAGGCATGGACAACCCCAAATGAACTTTTCTGCAATTCTATAAACCCATTGGGTCAAACTACGAGAAAATATCCACAAAACGGCCCACTTCAATTTTTCCCCATTTTCCTTGTATTGCTCCCTTTAGAGGTAAACGTAATCGGGCGTCCCCTCGTATCTGCTCCGATTCAGGCACGGACAGCCGCAAATGAAGTTTTCTGCAATTCTATAAACCCATAGGGTCAAACTTCGAGAAAATATTAATAAAACGGCCCGCTTCATTTTTTCCCCATTTTCCTTGTACCCTTTAGAGGTAAACGTAATCGGGTGTCTCCTGGTATCTGCTCCGATTAAGGCACGGACAGCCGCAAATGAAGTTTTCTGCAATTCTATAAACCCATAGGGTCAAACTACGAGAAAATATCCACAAAACGGCCCACTTCAATTTCTCCCCATTTTCCTTGTATAGCTCCCTTTTGAGGTAAACGTAATCGGGCGCCTCCTGGTATCTGTTCCGATTCAGGCACGGACAACCGCAAATCAAGTTTTCTGCAATTCTGTAAACCCATAGGTTCAAACTATGAGAAAATATCCACAAAATGGCCCGCTTCAATTCTTCCCCATTTTCTTTGTATAGCTCTCTTTAGAGGTAAATGTAATCCGGCGTCCCCTGGTATCTGCTCCGATTCAGGCACGGACAGCCCCAAATGAACTTTTCTGCAATTCTATAAATAGGGTCAAACTACGTGAAAATATCCACAAAACGTCTCGCTTCAATTTTTCTCCATTTTCCTTGTATAGCTCCCTTTAAAGGTAAACGTAATCGGGCGGCTCCTGGTATATGCTTCGATTCAGGCACGGACACCCGCAAATGAAGTTTTCTTCAATTCTATGAACCCATAGGTCAAACTACGAGAAAATATCCAAAAAACGGCCCGCTTCAATTTTTCCCCGTTTTTCTTGTATAGCTCCCTTTAGAGGTGAACGTAATCGGGCGACTCCTAGTATCTGCTCTAATTCAAGCACGGACAGCCGTATATGAAGTTTTCTGCAATTCTATAAACCCATAGGGTCAAACTACGAAAAAATATCCACAAAACAGCCCGCTTCAATTTTTCCCCATTTTCCTTGTATAGCTCCCTTTAGAGGTAAACGTAATCGGGCGTCCCCTGGTATCTGCTCCGATTCAGGCACGGACAACCCCAAATTAACTTTTGTGTAATTCTATAAACCCATAGGCTCAAACTACGAGAAAATATCCACAAAATGACCCCCTTCAATTTCTCCCCAATTTCCTTGTATAGCTCCCTTTAGAGGTAAACGTAATCGGGCGTCCCCTGTTATCTGCTCTGATTCAGGCACGGACACCCCAAATGAAGTTTTCTACAATTTTATAAACCCATAGGGTCAAACTATGAGAAAATATCGACAAAATGGCTCGGTTCAAGTTTTCTCCATTTTCCTTGTATAGCTCCCTTTAGAGGTAAACGTAATCGGGCGCCTTGTAGTATCTGCTCCTATTCAGGCACAGACAACCGCAAATGAAGTTTTCTGCAACTCTATAAACCCATAGGGTCAAACTACGAGAAAATATCAACAAAACTGCCCGATTCAATTTTTCCCCATTTTCCTTGTATAGCTCCCTTTCGAGTTAAACGTAATCGGGCGTCTCCTAGTATCTGCTCCGATTCAGGCACGGACAGCCGCAAATGAAGTTTTCTGCAATTCTATAAACCAATAGGGTCAAACTACGAGAAAATATCCACAAAACGGCCCACTTCAATTTTTCACCATTTTCCTTGTATTGCTCCCTTTAGAGGTAAACGTAATCGGGCATCCCCTGGTATCTGCTCCGATTCAGGCACGGACAGCCGCAAATGAAGTTTTCTGCAACTCTATAAACCCATAGGGTCAAACTACGAGAAAATATCCATAAAATGGCCTGCTTCAATTTTTCCTCATTTTCCTTGTATAGCTCCCTTTCAAGGTAAACGTAATCGGGCGTCTCCTAGTATCTGCTCCGATTCAGGCACGGACAGCCGCAAATGAAGTTTTCTGCAATTCTATAAACCCATAGGGTCAAACTACGAGAAAATATTAATAAAACGGCCCGCTTCATTTTTTCCCCATTTTCCTTGTACCCTTTAGAGGTAAACGTAATCGGGCGTCTCCTGGTATCTGCTCCGATTAAGGCACGGACAACCGCAAATGAAGTTTTCTGCAATTCTATAAACCCATAGGGTCAAACTACGAGAAAATATCCACAAAACGGCCCACTTCCATTTCTCCCCATTTTCCTTGTATAGCTCCCTTTAGAGGTAAACGTAATCGGGCGCCTCCTGGTATCTGTTCCGATTCAAGCACGGACAGCCGTATATGAAGTTTTCTGCAATTCTATAAACCCATAGGGTCAAACTACGAGAAAATATCCACAAAATAGCCCGCTTCAATTTTTCCCCATTTTCCATGTATAGCTCCCTTTAGAGGTAAACGTAATCTGGCATCCCCTGGTATCTGCTCCGATTCAGGCACGGACAGCCCCAAATGAACTTTGCTGCAATTCTATAAACCCATAGGGTCAAACTACGAGAAAATATCCACAAAACGGCCCACTTCAATTTTTCCCCATTTTCCTTGTACAGCTCCCTTTAGAGGTAAATGTAATCGGGCGGCCCCTGGTATCTGCTCCGATTCAGGCACGGACACCCCAAATGAACTTTTCTGCAATTCTATAAACCCATAGGGTCAAACTACGAGAAAATATCCACAAAACGGGCCACTTCAATTTTTCCCCATTTTCCTTGTATAGCTCCCTTTAGAGATAAACGTAATCGGGCGTCCCCTGGTATCTGCTCCGATTCAGGCACGGACAGCCCCAAATGAACTTTTCTGCAATTCTATAAACCCATAGGGTCAAACTGCGACAAAATATCCACAAAACGGCCCACTTCAATTTTTCCCCATTTTCCTTGTATTGCTCCCTTTAGAGGTAAACGTAATCGGGCGTCCCCTGGTATCTGCTCCAATTCAGGCACAGACAGCCGCAAATGAAGTTTTCTGCAACTCTATAAACCCATAGGGTCAAACTACGAGAAAATATCCATAAAATGGCCTGCTTCAATTTTTCCTCATTTTCCTTGTATAGCTCCCTTTCAAGGTAAACGTAATCGGGCGTCTCCTAGTATCTGCTCCGATTCAGGCACGGACAGCCGCAAATGAAGTTTTCTGCAATTCTATAAACCCATAGGGTCAAACTACGAGAAAATATTAATAAAACGGCCCGCTTCATTTTTTCCCCATTTTCCTTGTACCCTTTAGAGGTAAACGTAATCGGGCGTCTCCTGGTATCTGCTCCGATTAAGGCACGGACAACCGCAAATGAAGTTTTCTGCAATTCTATAAACCCATAGGGTCAAACTACGAGAAAATATCCACAAAACGGCCCACTTCAATTTCTCCCCATTTTCCTTGTATAGCTCCCTTTAGAGGTAAACGTAATCGGGCGCCTCCTGGTATCTGTTCCGATTCAAGCACGGACAGCCGTATATGAAGTTTTCTGCAATTCTATAAACCCATAGGGTCAAACTACGAGAAAATATCCACAAAATAGCCCGCTTCAATTTTTCCCCATTTTCCTTGTATAGCTCCCTTTAGAGGTAAACGTAATCTGGCATCCCCTGGTATCTGCTCCGATTCAGGCACGGACAGCCTCAAATGAACTTTGCTGCAATTCTATAAACCCATAGGGTCAAACTACGAGAAAATATCCACAAAACGGCCCACTTCAATTTTTCCCCATTTTCCTTGTACAACTCCCTTTAGAGGTAAATGTAATCGGGCGGCCCCTGGTATCTGCTCCGATTCAGGCACGGACACCCCAAATGAACTTTTCTGCAATTCTATAAACCCATAGGGTCAAACTACGAGAAAATATCCACAAAACGGCCCACTTCAATTTTTCCCCATTTTCCTTGTATAGCTCCCTTTAGAGATAAACGTAATCGGGCGTCCCCTGGTATCTGCTCCGATTCAGGCACGGACAGCCCCAAATGAACTTTTCTGCAATTCTATAAACCCATAGGGTCAAACTACGACAAAATATCCACAAAACGGCCCACTTCAATTTTTCCCCATTTTCCTTGTATTGCTCCCTTTAGAGGTAAACGTAATCGGGCGTCCCCTGGTATCTGCTCCGATTCAGGCACAGACAGCCGCAAATGAAGTTTTCTGCAACTCTATAAACCCATAGGGTCAAACTACGAGAAAATATCCATAAAATGGCCTGCTTCAATTTTTCCTTATTTTCCTTGTATAGCTCCCTTTCAAGGTAAACGTAATCGGGCGTCTCCTAGTATCTGCTCCGATTCAGGCACGGACAGCCGCAAATGAAGTTTTCTGCAATTCTATAAACCCATAGGGTCAAACTACGAGAAAATATTAATAAAACGGCCCGCTTCATTTTTTCCCCATTTTCCTTGTACCCTTTAGAGGTAAACGTAATCGGGCGTCTCCTGGTATCTGCTCCGATTAAGGCACGGACAACCGCAAATGAAGTTTTCTGCAATTCTATAAACCCATAGGGTCAAACTACGAGAAAATATCCACAAAACGGCCCACTTCAATTTCTCCCCATTTTCCTTGTATAGCTCCCTTCAGAGGTAAACGTAATCGGGCGCCTCCTGGTATCTGTTCCGATTCAAGCACGGACAGCCGTATATGAAGTTTTCTGCAATTCTATAAACCCATAGGGTCAAACTACGAGAAAATATCCACAAAATAGCCCGCTTCAATTTTTCCCCATTTTCCTTGTATAGCTCCCTTTAGAGGTAAACGTAATCTGGCATCCCCTGGTATCTGCTCCGATTCAGGCACGGACAGCCCCAAATGAACTTTGCTGCAATTCTATAAACCCATAGGGTCAAACTACGAGAAAATATCCACAAAACGGCCCCTTCAATTTTTCCCCATTTTCCTTGTACAGCTCCCTTTAGAGGTAAATGTAATCGGGCGGCCCCTGGTATCTGCTCCGATTCAGGCACGGACACCCCAAATGAACTTTTCTGCAATTCTATAAACCCATAGGGTCAAACTACGAGAAAATATCCACAAAACGGCCCACTTCAATTTTTCCCCATTTTCCTTGTATAGCTCCCTTTAGAGATAAACGTAATCGGGCGTCCCCTGGTATCTGCTCCGATTCAGGCACGGACAGCCCCAAATGAACTTTTCTGCAATTCTATAAACCCATAGGGTCAAACTACGACAAAATATCCACAAAACGGCCCACTTCAATTTTTCCCCATTTTCCTTGTATTGCTCCCTTTAGAGGTAAACGTAATCGGGCGTCCCCTGGTATCTGCTCCGATTCAGGCACAGACAGCCGCAAATGAAGTTTTCTGCAACTCTATAAACCCATAGGGTCAAACTACGAGAAAATATCCATAAAACGGCCTGCTTCAAGTTTTCCTCATTTTCCTTGTATAGCTCCCTTTCAAGGTAAACGTAATCGGGCGTCTCCTAGTATCTGCTCCGATTCAGGCACGGACAGCCGCAAATGAAGTTTTCTGCAATTCTATAAACCCAAAGGGTCAAACTACGAGAAAATATTAATAAAACGGCCCGCTTCATTTTTTCCCCATTTTCCTTGTACCCTTTAGAGGTAAACGTAATCGGGCGTCTCCTGGTATCTGCTCCGATTAAGGCACGGACAACCGCAAATGAAGTTTTCTGCAATTCTATAAACCCATAGGGTCAAACTACGAGAAAATATCCACAAAACGGGCCACTTCAATTTCTCCCCATTTTCCTTGTATAGCTCCCTTTAGAGGTAAACGTAATCGGGCGCCTCCTGGTATCTGTTCCGATTCAAGCACGGACAGCCGTATATGAAGTTTTCTGCAATTCTATAAACCCATAGGGTCAAACTACGAGAAAATATCCACAAAATAGCCCGCTTCAATTTTTCCCCATTTTCCTTGTATAGCTCCCTTTAGAGGTAAACGTAATCTGGCATCCCCTGGTATCTGCTCCGATTCAGGCACGGACAGCCCCAAATGAACTTTGCTGCAATTCTATAAACCCATAGGGTCAAACTACGAGAAAATATCCACAAAACGGCCCACTTCAATTTTTCCCCATTTTCCTTGTACAGCTCCCTTTAGAGGTAAATGTAATCGGGCGGCCCCTGGTATCTGCTCCGATTCAGGCACGGACACCCCAAATGAACTTTTCTGCAATTCTATAAACCCATAGGGTCAAACTACGAGAAAATATCCACAAAACGGCCCACTTCAATTTTTCCCCATTTTCCTTGTATAGCTCCCTTTAGAGATAAACGTAATCGGGCGTCCCCTGGTATCTGCTCCGATTCAGGCACGGACAGCCCCAAATGAACTTTTCTTCAATTCTATAAACCCATAGGGTCAAACTACGACAAAATATCCACAAAACGGCCCACTTCAATTTTTCCCCATTTTCCTTGTATTGCTCCCTTTAGAGGTAAATGTAATCGGGCGGCCCCTGGTATCTGCTCCGATTCAGGCACGGACACCCCAAATGAACTTTTCTGCAATTCTATAAACCCATAGGGTCAAACTACGAGAAAATATCCACAAAACGGCCCACTTCCATTTCTCCCCATTTTCCTTGTATAGCTCCCTTTAGAGGTAAACGTAATCGGGCGCCTCCTGGTATCTGTTCCGATTCAAGCACGGACAGCCGTATATGAAGTTTTCTGCAATTCTATAAACCCATAGGGTCAAACTACGAGAAAATATCCACAAAATAGCCCGCTTCAATTTTTCCCCATTTTCCATGTATAGCTCCCTTTAGAGGTAAACGTAATCTGGCATCCCCTGGTATCTGCTCCGATTCAGGCACGGACAGCCCCAAATGAACTTTGCTGCAATTCTATAAACCCATAGGGTCAAACTACGAGAAAATATCCACAAAACGGCCCACTTCAATTTTTCCCCATTTTCCTTGTACAGCTCCCTTTAGAGGTAAATGTAATCGGGCGGCCCCTGGTATCTGCTCCGATTCAGGCACGGACACCCCAAATGAACTTTTCTGCAATTCTATAAACCCATAGGGTCAAACTACGAGAAAATATCCACAAAACGGGCCACTTCAATTTTTCCCCATTTTCCTTGTATAGCTCCCTTTAGAGATAAACGTAATCGGGCGTCCCCTGGTATCTGCTCCGATTCAGGCACGGACAGCCCCAAATGAACTTTTCTGCAATTCTATAAACCCATAGGGTCAAACTGCGACAAAATATCCACAAAACGGCCCACTTCAATTTTTCCCCATTTTCCTTGTATTGCTCCCTTTAGAGGTAAACGTAATCGGGCGTCCCCTGGTATCTGCTCCAATTCAGGCACAGACAGCCGCAAATGAAGTTTTCTGCAACTCTATAAACCCATAGGGTCAAACTACGAGAAAATATCCATAAAATGGCCTGCTTCAATTTTTCCTCATTTTCCTTGTATAGCTCCCTTTCAAGGTAAACGTAATCGGGCGTCTCCTAGTATCTGCTCCGATTCAGGCACGGACAGCCGCAAATGAAGTTTTCTGCAATTCTATAAACCCATAGGGTCAAACTACGAGAAAATATTAATAAAACGGCCCGCTTCATTTTTTCCCCATTTTCCTTGTACCCTTTAGAGGTAAACGTAATCGGGCGTCTCCTGGTATCTGCTCCGATTAAGGCACGGACAACCGCAAATGAAGTTTTCTGCAATTCTATAAACCCATAGGGTCAAACTACGAGAAAATATCCACAAAACGGCCCACTTCAATTTCTCCCCATTTTCCTTGTATAGCTCCCTTTAGAGGTAAACGTAATCGGGCGCCTCCTGGTATCTGTTCCGATTCAAGCACGGACAGCCGTATATGAAGTTTTCTGCAATTCTATAAACCCATAGGGTCAAACTACGAGAAAATATCCACAAAATAGCCCGCTTCAATTTTTCCCCATTTTCCTTGTATAGCTCCCTTTAGAGGTAAACGTAATCTGGCATCCCCTGGTATCTGCTCCGATTCAGGCACGGACAGCCTCAAATGAACTTTGCTGCAATTCTATAAACCCATAGGGTCAAACTACGAGAAAATATCCACAAAACGGCCCACTTCAATTTTTCCCCATTTTCCTTGTACAACTCCCTTTAGAGGTAAATGTAATCGGGCGGCCCCTGGTATCTGCTCCGATTCAGGCACGGACACCCCAAATGAACTTTTCTGCAATTCTATAAACCCATAGGGTCAAACTACGAGAAAATATCCACAAAACGGCCCACTTCAATTTTTCCCCATTTTCCTTGTATAGCTCCCTTTAGAGATAAACGTAATCGGGCGTCCCCTGGTATCTGCTCCGATTCAGGCACGGACAGCCCCAAATGAACTTTTCTGCAATTCTATAAACCCATAGGGTCAAACTACGACAAAATATCCACAAAACGGCCCACTTCAATTTTTCCCCATTTTCCTTGTATTGCTCCCTTTAGAGGTAAACGTAATCGGGCGTCCCCTGGTATCTGCTCCGATTCAGGCACAGACAGCCGCAAATGAAGTTTTCTGCAACTCTATAAACCCATAGGGTCAAACTACGAGAAAATATCCATAAAATGGCCTGCTTCAATTTTTCCTTATTTTCCTTGTATAGCTCCCTTTCAAGGTAAACGTAATCGGGCGTCTCCTAGTATCTGCTCCGATTCAGGCACGGACAGCCGCAAATGAAGTTTTCTGCAATTCTATAAACCCATAGGGTCAAACTACGAGAAAATATTAATAAAACGGCCCGCTTCATTTTTTCCCCATTTTCCTTGTACCCTTTAGAGGTAAACGTAATCGGGCGTCTCCTGGTATCTGCTCCGATTAAGGCACGGACAACCGCAAATGAAGTTTTCTGCAATTCTATAAACCCATAGGGTCAAACTACGAGAAAATATCCACAAAACGGCCCACTTCAATTTCTCCCCATTTTCCTTGTATAGCTCCCTTCAGAGGTAAACGTAATCGGGCGCCTCCTGGTATCTGTTCCGATTCAAGCACGGACAGCCGTATATGAAGTTTTCTGCAATTCTATAAACCCATAGGGTCAAACTACGAGAAAATATCCACAAAATAGCCCGCTTCAATTTTTCCCCATTTTCCTTGTATAGCTCCCTTTAGAGGTAAACGTAATCTGGCATCCCCTGGTATCTGCTCCGATTCAGGCACGGACAGCCCCAAATGAACTTTGCTGCAATTCTATAAACCCATAGGGTCAAACTACGAGAAAATATCCACAAAACGGCCCCTTCAATTTTTCCCCATTTTCCTTGTACAGCTCCCTTTAGAGGTAAATGTAATCGGGCGGCCCCTGGTATCTGCTCCGATTCAGGCACGGACACCCCAAATGAACTTTTCTGCAATTCTATAAACCCATAGGGTCAAACTACGAGAAAATATCCACAAAACGGCCCACTTCAATTTTTCCCCATTTTCCTTGTATAGCTCCCTTTAGAGATAAACGTAATCGGGCGTCCCCTGGTATCTGCTCCGATTCAGGCACGGACAGCCCCAAATGAACTTTTCTGCAATTCTATAAACCCATAGGGTCAAACTACGACAAAATATCCACAAAACGGCCCACTTCAATTTTTCCCCATTTTCCTTGTATTGCTCCCTTTAGAGGTAAACGTAATCGGGCGTCCCCTGGTATCTGCTCCGATTCAGGCACAGACAGCCGCAAATGAAGTTTTCTGCAACTCTATAAACCCATAGGGTCAAACTACGAGAAAATATCCATAAAACGGCCTGCTTCAAGTTTTCCTCATTTTCCTTGTATAGCTCCCTTTCAAGGTAAACGTAATCGGGCGTCTCCTAGTATCTGCTCCGATTCAGGCACGGACAGCCGCAAATGAAGTTTTCTGCAATTCTATAAACCCAAAGGGTCAAACTACGAGAAAATATTAATAAAACGGCCCGCTTCATTTTTTCCCCATTTTCCTTGTACCCTTTAGAGGTAAACGTAATCGGGCGTCTCCTGGTATCTGCTCCGATTAAGGCACGGACAACCGCAAATGAAGTTTTCTGCAATTCTATAAACCCATAGGGTCAAACTACGAGAAAATATCCACAAAACGGGCCACTTCAATTTCTCCCCATTTTCCTTGTATAGCTCCCTTTAGAGGTAAACGTAATCGGGCGCCTCCTGGTATCTGTTCCGATTCAAGCACGGACAGCCGTATATGAAGTTTTCTGCAATTCTATAAACCCATAGGGTCAAACTACGAGAAAATATCCACAAAATAGCCCGCTTCAATTTTTCCCCATTTTCCTTGTATAGCTCCCTTTAGAGGTAAACGTAATCTGGCATCCCCTGGTATCTGCTCCGATTCAGGCACGGACAGCCCCAAATGAACTTTGCTGCAATTCTATAAACCCATAGGGTCAAACTACGAGAAAATATCCACAAAACGGCCCACTTCAATTTTTCCCCATTTTCCTTGTACAGCTCCCTTTAGAGGTAAATGTAATCGGGCGGCCCCTGGTATCTGCTCCGATTCAGGCACGGACACCCCAAATGAACTTTTCTGCAATTCTATAAACCCATAGGGTCAAACTACGAGAAAATATCCACAAAACGGCCCACTTCAATTTTTCCCCATTTTCCTTGTATAGCTCCCTTTAGAGATAAACGTAATCGGGCGTCCCCTGGTATCTGCTCCGATTCAGGCACGGACAGCCCCAAATGAACTTTTCTTCAATTCTATAAACCCATAGGGTCAAACTACGACAAAATATCCACAAAACGGCCCACTTCAATTTTTCCCCATTTTCCTTGTATTGCTCCCTTTAGAGGTAAACGTAATCGGGCGTCCCCTGGTATCTGCTCCGATTCAGGCACAGACAGCCGCAAATGAAGTTTTCTGCAACTCTATAAACCCATAGGGTCAAACTACGAGAAAATATCCATAAAATGGCCTGCTTCAATTTTTCCTTATTTTCCTTGTATAGCTCCCTTTCAAGGTAAACGTAATCGGGCGTCTCCTAGTATCTGCTCCGATTCAGGCACGGACAGCCGCAAATGAAGTTTTCTGCAATTCTATAAACCCATAGGGTCAAACTACGAGAAAATATTAATAAAACGGCCCGCTTCATTTTTTCCCCATTTTCCTTGTACCCTTTAGAGGTAAACGTAATCGGGCGTCTCCTGGTATCTGCTCCGATTAAGGCACGGACAACCGCAAATGAAGTTTTCTGCAATTCTATAAACCCATAGGGTCAAACTACTAGAAAATATCCACAAAACGGCCCACTTCAATTTCTCCCCATTTTCCTTGTATAGCTCCCTTTAGAGGTAAACGTAATCGGGCGCCTCCTGGTATCTGTTCCGATTCAAGCACGGACAGCCGTATATGAAGTTTTCTGCAATTCTATAAACCCATAGGGTCAAACTACGAGAAAATATCCACAAAATAGCCCGCTTCAATTTTTCCCCATTTTCCTTGTATAGCTCTCTTTAGAGGTAAACGTAATCTGGCATCCCCTGGTATCTGCTCCGATTCAGGCACGGACAGCCCCAAATGAACTTTGCTGCAATTCTATAAACCCATAGGGTCAAACTACGAGAAAATATCCACAAAACGGCCCCTTCAATTTTTCCCCATTTTCCTTGTACAGCTCCCTTTAGAGGTAAATGTAATCGGGCGGCCCCTGGTATCTGCTCCGATTCAGGCACGGACACCCCAAATGAACTTTTCTGCAATTCTATAAACCCATAGGGTCAAACTACGAGAAAATATCCACAAAACGGCCCACTTCAATTTTTCCCCATTTTCATTGTATAGCTCCCTTTAGAGATAAACGTAATCGGGCGTCCCCTGGTATCTGCTCCGATTCAGGCACGGACAGCCCCAAATGAACTTTTCTGCAATTCTATAAACCCATAGGGTCAAACTACGACAAAATATCCACAAAACGGCCCACTTCAATTTTTCCCCATTTTCCTTGTATTGCTCCCTTTAGAGGTAAACGTAATCGGGCGTCCCCTGGTATCTGCTCCGATTCAGGCACAGACAGCCGCAAATGAAGTTTTCTGCAACTCTATAAACCCATAGGGTCAAACTACGAGAAAATATCCATAAAACGGCCTGCTTCAAGTTTTCCTCATTTTCCTTGTATAGCTCCCTTTCAAGGTAAACGTAATCGGGCGTCTCCTAGTATCTGCTCTGATTCAGGCACGGACAGCCGCAAATGAAGTTTTCTGCAATTCTATAAACCCATAGGGTCAAACTACGAGAAAATATTAATAAAACGGCCCGCTTCATTTTTTCCCCATTTTCCTTGTACCCTTTAGAGGTAAACGTAATCGGGCGTCTCCTGGTATCTGCTCCGATTAAGGCACGGACAACCGCAAATGAAGTTTTCTGCAATTCTATAAACCCATAGGGTCAAACTACGAGAAAATATCCACAAAACGGCCCACTTCAATTTCTCCCCATTTTCCTTGTATAGCTCCCTTTAGAGGTAAACGTAATCGGGCGCCTCCTGGTATCTGTTCCGATTCAAGCACGGACAGCCGTATATGAAGTTTTCTGCAATTCTATA
The DNA here is from genome assembly GCA_030848705.1 of Heracleum sosnowskyi. Classification (NCBI taxonomy): domain Eukaryota; kingdom Viridiplantae; phylum Streptophyta; class Magnoliopsida; order Apiales; family Apiaceae; genus Heracleum; species Heracleum sosnowskyi. The sequence continues at coordinate 64,633,964 of CM061244.1, read as the reverse complement.
AACCCATAGGGTCAAACTACGAGAAAATATCCACAAAATAGCCCGCTTCAATTTTTCCCCATTTTCCTTGTATAGCTCCCTTTAGAGGTAAACGTAATCTGGCATCCCCTGGTATCTGCTCCGATTCAGGCACGGACAGCCCCAAATGAACTTTGCTGCAATTCTATAAACCCATAGGGTCAAACTACGAGAAAATATCCACAAAACGGCCCACTTCAATTTTTCCCCATTTTCCTTGTACAGCTCCCTTTAGAGGTAAATGTAATCGGGCGGCCCCTGGTATCTGCTCCGATTCAGGCACGGACACCCCAAATGAACTTTTCTGCAATTCTATAAACCCATAGGGTCAAACTACGAGAAAATATCCACAAAACGGCCCACTTCAATTTTTCCCCATTTTCCTTGTATAGCTCCCTTTAGAGATAAACTTAATCGGGCGTCCCCTGGTATCTGCTCCGATTCAGGCACGGACAGCCCCAAATGAACTTTTCTGCAATTCTATAAACCCATAGGGTCAAACTACGACAAAATATCCACAAAACGGCCCACTTCAATTTTTCCCCATTTTCCTTGTATTGCTCCCTTTAGAGGTAAACGTAATCGGGCGTCCCCTGGTATCTGCTCCGATTCAGGCACAGACAGCCGCAAATGAAGTTTTCTGCAACTCTATAAACCCATAGGGTCAAACTACGAGAAAATATCCATAAAATGGCCTGCTTCAATTTTTCCTCATTTTCCTTGTATAGCTCCCTTTCAAGGTAAACGTAATCGGGCGTCTCCTAGTATCTGCTCCGATTCAGGCACGGACAGCCGCAAATGAAGTTTTCTGCAATTCTATAAACCCATAGGGTCAAACTACGAGAAAATATTAATAAAACGGCCCGCTTCATTTTTTCCCCATTTTCCTTGTACCCTTTAGAGGTAAACGTAATCGGGCGTCTCCTGGTATCTGCTCCGATTAAGGCACGGACAACCGCAAATGAAGTTTTCTGCAATTCTATAAACCCATAGGGTCAAACTACGAGAAAATATCCACAAAACGGCCCACTTCAATTTCTCCCCATTTTCCTTGTATAGCTCCCTTTAGAGGTAAACGTAATCGGGCGCCTCTTGGTATCTGTTCCGATTCAAGCACGGACAGCCGTATATGAAGTTTTCTGCAATTCTATAAACCCATAGGGTCAAACTACGAGAAAATATCCACAAAATAGCCCGCTTCAATTTTTCCCCATTTTCCTTGTATAGCTCCCTTTAGAGGTAAACGTAATCTGGCATCCCCTGGTATCTGCTCCGATTCAGGCACGGACAGCCCCAAATGAACTTTGCTGCAATTCTATAAACCCATAGGGTCAAACTACGAGAAAATATCCACAAAACGGCCCACTTCAATTTTTCCCCATTTTCCTTGTACAGCTCCCTTTAGAGGTAAATGTAATCGGGCGGCCCCTGGTATCTGCTCCGATTCAGGCACGGACACCCCAAATGAACTTTTCTGCAATTCTATAAACCCATAGGGTCAAACTACGAGAAAATATCCACAAAACGGCCCATTTCAATTTCTCCCCATTTTCCTTGTATAGCTCCCTTTAGAGATAAACGTAATCGGGCGTCTCCTGGTATCTGCTCCGATTCAGGCACGGACAGCCCCAAATGAACTTTTCTGCAATTCTATAAACCCATAGGGTCAAACTACGACAAAATATCCACAAAACGGCCCACTTCAATTTTTCCCCATTTTCCTTGTATTGCTCCCTTTAGAGGTAAACGTAATCGGGCGTCCCCTGGTATCTGCTCCGATTCAGGCACAGACAGCCGCAAATGAAGTTTTCTGCAACTCTATAAACCCATAGGGTCAAACTACGAGAAAATATCCATAAAACGGCCTGCTTCAAGTTTTCCTCATTTTCCTTGTATAGCTCCCTTTCAAGGTAAACGTAATCGGGCGTCTCCTAGTATCTGCTCCGATTCAGGCACGGACAGCCGCAAATGAAGTTTTCTGCAATTCTATAAACCCAGAGGGTCAAACTACGAGAAAATATTAATAAAACGGCCCGCTTCATTTTTTCCCCATTTTCCTTGTACCCTTTAGAGGTAAACGTAATCGGGCGTCTCCTGGTATCTGCTCCGATTAAGGCACGGACAGCCGCAAATGAAGTTTTCTGCAATTCTATAAACCCATAGGGTCAAACTACGAGAAAATATCCACAAAACGACCCACTTCAATTTCTCCCCATTTTCCTTGTATAGCTCCCTTTAGAGGTAAACGTAATCGGGCGTCCCCTGGTATCTGCTCCGATTCAGGCACGGACAGCCCCAAATGAACTTTTCTGCAATTCTATAAACCCATAGGGTCAAACTACGAGAAAATATCCAAAAAATGGCCCGCTTCAATTTCTCCCCAATTTCCTTGTATAGCTCCCTTTAGAGGTAAACGTAATCGAGCGTCCCCAGGTATCTGCTCCGATTCAGGCACGTACACCCCAAATGAACTTTTCTGCAATTCCAGAAACCCATAGGGTCAAACTACGAGAAAATATCCATAAAACAGCCCGGTTCAAGTTTTGTCCAATTTCCTTGTATAGCTCTCTTTAGAGGTAAACGTAATCGAGCGTCCCCTGGTATCTGCTCCGATTCAGGCACGGACACCCCAAATGAACTTTTCTGCAATTCTATAAACCCATTGGGTCAAACTACGAGAAAATATCAATAAAACGGTCTACTTCAATTTTTCCCCAATTTCCTTGTATAGCTCCCTTTAGAGGTAAACGTAATCGGACGTCTCCTGGTATCTGCTCCGATTAAGGCACGGACATCCGCAAATGAAGTTTTCTGCAATTCTATAAACCCATAGGGTCAAACTACAAGAAAATATCCACAAAATGGCCCGCTTCAATTTCTCCCCAATTTCCTTGTATAGCTTCCTTTAGAGGTAAACGTAATCGGGCGTCCCCTGGTATCTGCTCCGATTCAGGCACGGACACCCCAAATGAACTTTTCTGCAATTCTAGAAACCCATAGGGTCAAACTACGAGAAAATATCCACAAAACAGCCCGGTTCAAGTTTTCTCCATTTTCCTTGTATAGCTCCCTTTAAAGGTAAACGTAATCGGGCGCCTCCTAGTATCTCCTCCGCTTCAGGCACAGACAGTCGCAAATGAAGTTTTCTGCAACTCTATATACCAATAGGGTCAAACTACGAGAAAATATCCACAAAATAGCCCGCTTCAATTTTTCCCCATTTTCCTTGTATAGCTCCCTTTAGAGGTAAACGTAATCGGGCGTCCCCTGGTATCTGCTCCGATTCAGGCACGGAGAGCCCCAAATGAACTTTTCTGCAATTCTATAAACCCATAGGGTCAAACTACGAGAAAATATCCACAAAACGGCCCACTTCAATTTTTCCCCATTTTCCTTGTATAGCTCCCTTTAGAGGTAAATGTAATCGGGCGTCCCCTGGTATCTGCTCCGATTCAGGCACGGACACCCCAAATGAACTTTTCTGCAATTCTATAAACCCATAGGGTCAAACTACGAGAAAATATCCACAAAATGGCCCACTTCAATTTTTCCCCATTTTCCTTGTATAGCTCCCTTTAGAGATAAACGTAATCGGGCGTCCCCTGGTATCTGCTCCGATTCATGCACGGACAGCCCCAAATGAACTTTTCTGCAATTCTATAAACCCATTGGGTCAAACTACGAGAAAATATCCACAAAACGGCCCACTTCAATTTTTCCCCATTTTCCTTGTATTGCTCCCTTTAGAGGTAAACGTAATCGGGCGTCCCCTGGTATCTGCTCCGATTCAGGCACAGACAGCCGCAAATGAAGTTTTCTGCAACTCTATAAACCCATAGGGTCAAACTACCTGAAAATATCCATAAAACGGCCTGCTTCAATTTTTCCTCATTTTCCTTGTATAGCTCCCTTTCAAGGTAAACGTAATCGGGCGTCTCTTAGTATCTGCTCCGATTCAGGCACGGACAGCCGCAAATGAAGTTTTCTGCAATTCTATAAACCCATAGGGTCAAACTACGAGAAAATATTAATAAAACAGCCCGCTTCATTTTTTCCCCATTTTCCTTGTACCCTTTAGAGGTAAACGTAATCGGGTGTCTCCTGGTATCTGCTCCGATTAAGGCACGGACAGCCGCAAATGAAGTTTTCTGCAATTCTATAAACCCATAGGGTCAAACTACGAGAAAATATCCACAAAACGGCCCACTTCAATTTCTCCCCATTTTCCTTGTATAGCTCCCTTTAGAGGTAAACGTAATCGGGCGCCTCCTGGTATCATGTTCCGATTCAGGCACGGACAACCGCAAATCAAGTTTTCTGCAATTCTGTAAACCCATAGGTTCAAACTATGAGAAAATATCCACAAAATGGCCCGCTTCAATTCTTCCCCATTTTCTTTGTATAGCTCTCTTTAGAGGTAAATGTAATCCGGCGTCCCCTGGTATCTGCTCCGATTCAGGCACGGACAGCCCCAAATGAACTTTTCTGCAATTCTATAAATAGGGTCAAACTACGTGAAAATATCCACAAAACGGCTCGCTTCAATTTTTCTCCATTTTCCTTGTATAGCTCCCTTTAAAGGTAAACGTAATCGGGCGGCTCCTGGTATATGCTCCGATTCAGGCACGGACACCCGCAAATGAAGTTTTCTTCAATTCTATGAACCCATAGGTCAAACTACGAGAAAATATCCAAAAAACGGCCCGCTTCAATTTTTCCCCGTTTTTCTTGTATAGCTCCCTTTAGAGGTGAACGTAATCGGGCGACTCCTAGTATCTGCTCTAATTCAAGCACGGACAGCCGTATATGAAGTTTTATGCAATTCTATAAACCCATAGGGTCAAACTACGAGAAAATATCCACAAAACAGCCCGCTTCAATTTTTCCCCATTTTCCTTGTATAGCTCCCTTTAGAGATAAACGTAATCGGGCGTCCCCTGGTATCCGCTCCGATTCAGGCACGGACAACCCCAAATGAACTTTTCTGCAATTCTATAAACCCATAGGGTCAAACTACGACAAAATATCCACAAAACGGCCCACTTCAATTTTTCCCCATTTTCCTTGTATTGCTCCCTTTAGAGGTAAACGTAATCGGGCGTCCCCTGGTATCTGCTCCGATTCAGGCACAGACAGCCGCAAATGAAGTTTTCTGCAACTCTATAAACCCATAGGGTCAAACTACGAGAAAATATCCATAAAACGGCCTGCTTCAAGTTTTCCTCATTTTCCTTGTATAGCTCCCTTTCAAGGTAAACGTAATCGGGCGTCTCCTAGTATCTGCTCCGATTCAGGCACGGACAGCCGCAAATGAAGTTTTCTGCAACTCTATAAACCCATAGGGTCAAACTACGAGAAAATATTAATAAAACGGCCCGCTTCATTTTTTCCCCATTTTCCTTGTACCCTTTAGAGGTAAACGTAATCGGGCGTCTCCTGGTATCTGCTCCGATTAAGGCACGGACAGCCGCAAATGAAGTTTTCTGCAATTCTATAAACCCGTAGGGTCAAACTACGAGAAAATATCCACAAAACGACCCACTTCAATTTCTCCCCATTTTCCTTGTATAGCTCCCTTTAGAGGTAAACGTAATCGGGCGTCCCCTGGTATCTGCTCCGATTTAGGCACGGACAGCCCCAAATGAACTTTTCTGCAATTCTATAAACCCATAGGGTCAAACTACGAGAAAATATCCAAAAAATGGCCCGCTTCAATTTCTCCCCAATTTCCTTGTATAGCTCCCTTTAGAGGTAAACGTAATCGAGCGTCCCCAGGTATCTGCTCCGATTCAGGCACGTACACCCCAAATGAACTTTTCTGCAATTCCAGAAACCCATAGGGTCAAACTACGAGAAAATATCCATAAAACAGCCCGGTTCAAGTTTTGTCCAATTTCCTTGTATAGCTCTCTTTAGAGGTAAACGTAATCGAGCGTCCCCTGGTATCTGCTCCGATTCAGGCACGGACACCCCAAATGAACTTTTCTGCAATTCTATAAACCCATTGGGTCAAACTACGAGAAAATATCAATAAAACGGTCTACTTCAATTTTTCCCCAATTTCCTTGTATAGCTCCCTTTAGAGGTAAACGTAATCGGACGTCTCCTGGTATCTGCTCCGATTAAGGCACGGACATCCGCAAATGAAGTTTTCTGCAATTCTATAAACCCATAGGGTCAAACTACAAGAAAATATCCACAAAATGGCCCGCTTCAATTTCTCCCCAATTTCCTTGTATAGCTTCCTTTAGAGGTAAACGTAATCGGGCGTCCCCTGGTATCTGCTCCGATTCAGGCACGGACACCCCAAATGAACTTTTCTGCAATCCTAGAAACCCATAGGGTCAAACTACGAGAAAATATCCACAAAATAGCCCGGTTCAAGTTTTCTCCATTTTCCTTGTATAGCTCCCTTTAAAGGTAAACGTAATCGGGCGCCTCCTAGTATCTCCTCGGATTCAGGCACAGACAGTCACAAATGAAGTTTTCTGCAACTCTATATACCCATAGGGTCAAACTACGAGAAAATATCCACAAAACGGTCCGCTTCAATTTTTCCCCATTTTCCTTGTATAGCTCCCTTTAGAGGTAAAAGTAATCGGGCGACTCCTTGTATCTGCTCCGATTCAAGCACGGACAGCCGTATATGAAGTTTTCTGCAATTCTATAAACCCATAGGGTCAAACTACGAGAAAATATCCACAGAATAGCCCGCTTCAATTTTTCCCCATTTTCCTTGTATAGCTCCCTTTAGAGGTAAACGTAATCGGGCGTCCCCTGGTATCTGCTCCGATTCAGGCACGGAGAGCCCCAAATGAACTTTTCTGCAATTCTATAAACCCATAGTGTCAAACTACGAGAAAATATCCACAAAACGGCCCACTTCAATTTTTCCCCATTTTCCTTGTATAGCTCCCTTTAGAGGTAAATGTAATCGGGCGTCCCCTGGTATCTGCTCCGATTCAGGCACGGACACCCCAAATGAACTTTTCTGCAATTCTATAAACCCATAGGGTCAAACTATGAGAAAATATCCACAAAACGGCCCACTTCAATTTTTCCCCATTTTCCTTGTATAGCTCCCTTTAGAGATAAACGTAATCGGGCGTCCCCTGGTATCTGCTCCGATTCAGGCACAGACAGCCCCAAATGAACTTTTCTGCAATTCTATAAACCCATTGGGTCAAACTACGAGAAAATATCCACAAAACGGCCCACTTCAAATTTTCCCCATTTTCCTTGTATTGCTCCCTTTAGAGGTAAACGTAATCGGGCGTCCCCTGGTATCTGCTCCGATTCAGGCACAGACAGCCGCAAATGAAGTTTTCTGCAACTCTATAAACCCATAGGGTCAAACTACCTGAAAATATCCATAAAACGGCCTGCTTCAATTTTTCCTCATTTTCCTTGTATAGCTCCCTTTCAAGGTAAACGTAATCGGGCGTCTCCTAGTATCTGCTCCGATTCAGGCATGGACAGCCGCAAATGAAGTTTTCTGCAATTCTATAAACCCATAGGGTCAAACTACGAGAAAATATTAATAAAACGGCCCGCTTCATTTTTTCCCCATTTTCCTTGTACCCTTTAGAGGTAAACGAAATCGGGTGTCTCCTGGTATCTGCTCCGATTAAGGCACGGACAGCCGCAAATGAAGTTTTCTGCAATTCTATAAACCCATAGGGTCAAACTACGAGAAAATATCCACAAAACGGCCCACTTCAATTTCTCCCCATTTTCCTTGTATAGCTCCCTTTAGAGGTAAACGTAATCGGGCGCCTCCTGGTATCTGTTCCGATTCAGGCACGGACAACCGCAAATCAAGTTTTCTGCAATTCTGTAAACCCATAGGTTCAAACTATGAGAAAATATCCACAAAATGGCCCGCTTCAATTCTTCCCCATTTTCTTTGTATAGCTCTCTTTAGAGGTAAATGTAATCCGGCGTCCCCTGGTATCTGCTCCGATTCAGGCACGGACAGCCCCAAATGAACTTTTCTGCAATTCTATAAATAGGGTCAAACTACGTGAAAATATCCACAAAACGGCTCGCTTCAATTTTTCTCCATTTTCCTTGTATAGCTCCCTTTAAAGGTAAACGTAATCGGGCGGCTCCTAGTATATGCTCCGATTCAGGCACGGACACCCGCAAATGAAGTTTTCTTCAATTCTATGAACCCATAGGTCAAACTACGAGAAAATATCCAAAAAACGGCCCGCTTCAATTTTTCCCCGTTTTTCTTGTATAGCTCTCTTTAGAGGTGAACGTAATCGGGCGACTCCTAGTATCTGCTCTAATTCAAGCACGGACAGCCGTATATGAAGTTTTCTGCAATTCTATAAACCCATAGGGTCAAACTACGAGAAAATATCCACAGAATAGCCCGCTTCAATTTTTCCCCATTTTCCTTGTATAGCTCCCTTTAGAGGTAAACGTAATCGGGCGTCCCCTGGTATCTGCTCCGATTCAGGCACGGAGAGCCCCAAATGAACTTTTCTGCAATTCTATAAACCCATAGGGTCAAACTACGAGAAAATATCCACAAAACGGCCCACTTCAATTTTTCCCCATTTTCCTTGTATAGCTCCCTTTAGAGGTAAATGTAATCGGGCGTCCCCTGGTATCTGCTCCGATTCAGGCACGGACACCCCAAATGAACTTTTCTGCAATTCTATAAACCCATAGGGTCAAACTACGAGAAAATATCCACAAAACGGCCCACTTCAATTTTTCCCCATTTTCCTTGTATAGCTCCCTTTAGAGGTAAATGTAATCGGGCGTCCCCTGGTATCTGCTCCGATTCAGGCACGGACACCCCAAATGAACTTTTCTGCAATTCTATAAACCCATAGGGTCAAACTACGAGAAAATATCCACAAAACGGCCCACTTCAATTTTTCCCCATTTTCCTTGTATAGCTCCCTTTAGAGATAAACGTAATCGGGCGTCCCCTGGTATCTGCTCCGATTCAGGCACGGACAGCCCCAAATGAACTTTTCTGCAATTCTATAAACCCATTGGGTCAAACTACGAGAAAATATCCACAAAACGGCCCACTTCAATTTTTCCCCATTTTCCTTGTATTGCTCCCTTTAGAGGTAAACGTAATCGGGCGTCCCCTGGTATCTGCTCCGATTCAGGCACAGACAGCCGCAAATGAAGTTTTCTGCAACTCTATAAACCCATAGGGTCAAACTACCTGAAAATATCCATAAAACGGCCTGCTTCAATTTTTCCTCATTTTCCTTGTATAGCTCCCTTTCAAGGTAAACGTAATCGGGCGTCTCCTAGTATCTGCTCCGATTCAGGCACGGACAGCCGCAAATGAAGTTTTCTGCAATTCTATAAACCCATAGGGTCAAACTACGAGAAAATATTAATAAAACGGCCCGCTTCATTTTTTCCCCATTTTCCTTGTACCCTTTAGAGGTAAACGAAATCGGGTGTCTCCTGGTATCTGCTCCGATTAAGGCACGGACAGCCGCAAATGAAGTTTTCTGCAATTCTATAAACCCATAGGGTCAAACTACGAGAAAATATCCACAAAACGGCCCACTTCAATTTCTCCCCATTTTCCTTGTATAGCTCCCTTTAGAGGTAAACGTAATCGGGCGCCTCCTGGTATCTGTTCCGATTCAGGCACGGACAACCGCAAATCAAGTTTTCTGCAATTCTGTAAACCCATAGGTTCAAACTATGAGAAAATATCCACAAAATGGCCCGCTTCAATTCTTCCCCATTTTCCTTGTATAGCTCCCTTTAGAGGTAAACGTAATCGGGCGCCTCCTGGTATCTGCTCCTATTCAGGCACAGACAACCGCAAATGAAGTTTTCTGCAACTCTATAAACCCATAGGGTCAAACTACGAGAAAATATCAACAAAACTGCCGGCTTCAATTTTTCCCCATTTTCCTTGTATAGCTCCCTTTCGAGTTAAACGTAATCGGGCGTCTCGTAGTATCTGCTCCGATTCAGGCACGGACAGCCGCAGATGAAGTTTTCTGCAATTCTATAAACCAATAGGGTCAAACTACGAGAAAATATCCACAAAACGGCCCACTTCAATTTTTCCCCATTTTCCTTGTATTGCTCCCTTTAGAGGTAAACGAAATCGGGCGTCCCCTGGTATCTGCTCCGATTCAGGCACGTACAGCCGCAAATGAAGTTTTCTGCAACTCTATAAACCCATAGGGTCAAACTACGAGAAAATATCCATAAAATGGCCTGCTTTAATTTTTCCTCATTTTCCTTGTATAGCTCCCATTCAAGGTAAACGTAATCGGGCGTCTCCTAGTATCTGCTCCGATTCAGGCACGGACAGCCGCAAATGAAGTTTTCTGCAATTCTATAAACCCATAGGGTCAAACTACGAGAAAATATTAATAAAACGGCCCGCTTCATTTTGTCCCCATTTTCCTTGTACCCTTTAGAGGTAAACGTAATCGGGCGTCTCCTGGTATCTGCTCCGATTAAGGCACGGACAACCGCAAATGAAGTTTTCTGCAATTCTATAAACCCATAGGGTCAAACTACGAGAAAATATCGACAAAATGGCTCGGTTCAATTTCTCCCCATTTTCCTTGTATAGCTCCCTTTAGAGGTAAACGTAATCGGGCGCCTCCTGGTATCTGTTCCGATTCAGGCACGGACAACCGCAAATCAAGTTTTCTGCAATTCTGTAAACCCATAGGTTCAAACTATGAGAAAATATCCACAAAATGGCCCGCTTCAATTTTCCTGGTATATGCTCCGATTCAGGCACGGACACCCGCAAATGAAGTTTTCTTCAATTCAATGAACCCATAGGTCAAACTACGAGAAAATATCCAAAAAACGGCCCGCTTCAATTTTTCCCCGTTTTTCTTGTATAGCTCCCTTTAGAGGTGAACGTAATCGGGCGACTCCTAGTATCTGCTCTAATTCAAGCACGGACAGCCGTATATGAAGTTTTCTGCAATTCTATAAACCCATAGGGTCAAACTACGAGAAAATATCCACAAAACAGCCCGCTTCAATTTTTCCCCATTTTCCTTGTATAGCTCCCTTTAGAGGTAAACGTAATCGGGCGTCCCATGGTATCTGCTCCGATTCAGGCACGGACAACCCGAAATTAACTTTTCTGCAATTCTATAAACCCATAGGGTCAAACTACGAGAAAATATCCACAAAACAGCCCGCTTCAATTTTTCCCCATTTTCCTTGTATAGCTCCCTTTAGAGGTAAACGTAATCGGGCGTCCCCTGGTATCTGCTCCGATTCAGGCACGGACAACCCCAAATGAACTTTTCTGCAATTCTATAAACCCATAGGGTCAAACTACGAGAAAATATCCACAAAATGGCCCGCTTCAATTTCTCCCCAATTTCCTTGTATAGCTCCCTTTAGAGGTAAACGTAATCGAGCGTCCCCTGGTATCTGCTCCGATTCAGGCACGGACACCCCAAATGAACTTTTCTGCAATTCTAGAAACCCATAGGGTCAAACTACGAGAAAATATCCATAAAACAGCCCGGTTCAAGTTTTCTCCATTTTCCTTGTATAGCTCCCTTTAGAGGTAAACGTAATCGGGCGCCTTGTAGTATCTGCTCCTATTCAGGCACAGACAACCGCAAATGAAGTTTTCTGCAATTCTATAAACCCATAGGGTCAAACTACGAAAAAATATCAATAAAACGGCCCGCTTCAATTTTTCCCCATTTCCTTGTATAACTCCCTTTACAGGTAAACGTAATCGGGCGTCTCCTGGTATCTGCTCCGATTAAGGCACGGACAGCCGCAAATGAAGTTTTCTGCAACTCTATAAACCCATAGGGTCAAACTACGAGAAAATATCCATAAAATGGCCAGCTTCAATTTTTCCTCATTTTCCTTGTATAGCTCCCTTTCAAGGTAAACGTAATCGGGCGTCTCCTAGTATCTGCTCCGATTCAGGCACGGACAGCCGCAAATGAAGTTTTCTGCAATTCTATAAACCCATAGGGTCAAACTACGAGAAAATATTAATAAAACGGCTCGCTTCATTTTTTCCCCATTTTCCTTGTACCCTTTAGAGGTAAACGTAATCGGGCGTCTCCTGGTATCTGCTCCGATTAAGGCACGGACAACCGCAAATGAAGTTTTCTGCAATTCTATAAACCCATAGGGTCAAACTACGAGAAAATATCCACAAAACGGCCCACTTCAATTTCTCCCCATTTTCCTTGTATAGCTCCCTTTAGAGGTAAACGTAATCGGGCGCCTCCTGGTATCTGTTCCGATTCAGGCACGGACAACCGCAAATCAAGTTTTCTGCAATTCTATAAACCCATAGGGTCAAACTACGAGAAAATATCCACAAAATAGCCCGCTTCAATTTTTCCCCATTTTCCTTGTATAGCTCCCTTTCAAGGTAAACGTAATCGGGCGTCTCCTAGTATCTGCTCCGATTCAGGCACGGACAGCCGCAAATGAAGTTTTCTCGTATTTTTATAAACCCATAGGGTCAAACTACGAGAAAATATCCACAAAACGGCCCACTTCAATTTCCCCCATTTTCCTTGTATTGCTCCCTTTAGAGGTAAACGTAATCGGGCGTCCCCTGTTATCTGCTCCGATTCAGGCACGGACACCCCAAATGAAGTTCTCTGCAATTCTATAAACCCATAGGGTCAAACTATGAGAAAATATCGATAAAATGGCTCGGTTCAAGTTTTCTCCATTTTCCTTGTATAGCTCCCTTTAGAGGTAAACGTAATCGGGCGCCTTGTAGTATCTGCTCCTATTCAGGCACAGACAACCGCAAATGAAGTTTTCTGTAACTCTATAAACCCATAGGGTCAAACTACGAGAAAATATCAACAAAACGGCCCGCTTCAATTTTTCCCCATTTTCCTTGTATAGCTCCCTTTCGAGTTAAACGTAATCGGGTGTCTCCTAGTATCTGCTCCGATTCAGGCACGGACAGCCGCAAATGAAGTTTTCTGCAATTCTATAAACCCATAGGGTCAAACTACGAGAAAATATCCACAAAACGGCCCACTTCAATTTTTCCCCATTTTCCTTGTATTGCTCCTTTTAGAGGTAAACGTAATCGGGCGTCCCCTGGTATCTGCTCCGATTCAGGCACGGACAGCCGCAAATGAAGTTTTCTGCAACTCTATAAACCCATAGGGTCAAACTACGAGAAAATATCCATAAAATGGCCTGCTTTAATTTTTCCTCATTTTCCTTGTATAGCTCCCTTTCAAGGTAAACGTAATCGGGCGTCTCCTAGTATCTGCTCCGATTCAGGCACGGACAGCCGCAAATGAAGTTTTCTGCAATTCTATAAACCCATAGGGTCAAACTACGAGAAAATATTAATAAAACGGCCCGCTTCATTTTTTCCCCATTTTCCTTGTACCCTTTAGAGGTAAACGTAATCGGGCGTCCCTTGTTATCTGCTCCGATTCAGGCACGGACACCCCAAATGAAGTTTTCTGCAATTCTATAAACCCATAGGGTCAAACTACGAGAAAATATCGACAAAATGGCTCGGTTCAAGTTTTCTCCATTTTCCTTGTATAGCTCCCTTTAGAGGTAAACGTAATCGGGTGCCTTGTAGTATCTGCTCCTATTCAGGCACAGACAACCGCAAATGATGTTTTCTGCAACTCTATAAACCCATAGGGTCAAACTACGAGAAAATATCAACAAAACGGCCCGCTTCAATTTTTCCCCATTTTCTTTGTATAGCTCCCTTTCGAGTTAAACGTAATCGGGCGTCTGCTAGTATCTGCTCCGATTCAGGCACGGACAGCCGCAAATGAAGTTTTCTGCAATTCTATAAACCCATAGGGTCAAACTACGAGAAAATATCCACAAAACAGCCCGCTTCAATTTTCCCCCATTTTCCTTGTATAGCTCCCTTTCAAGGTAAACGTAATCGGGCGTCTCCTAGTATCTGCTCCGATTCAGGCACGGACAGCCGCAAATGAAGTTTTCTCGTATTTTTATAAACCCATAGGGTCAAACTACGAGAAAATATCCACAAAACGGCCCACTTCAATTTCCCCCATTTTCCTTGTATTGCTCCCTTTAGAGGTAAACGTAATCGGGCGTCCCCTGTTATCTGCTCCGATTCAGGCACGGACACCCCAAATGAAGTTCTCTGCAATTCTATAAACCCATAGGGTCAAACTATGAGAAAATATCGATAAAATGGCTCGGTTCAAGTTTTCTCCATTTTCCTTGTATAGCTCCCTTTAGAGGTAAACGTAATCGGGCGCCTTGTAGTATCTGCTCCTATTCAGGCACAGACAACCGCAAATGAAGTTTTCTGTAACTCTATAAACCCATAGGGTCAAACTACGAGAAAATATCAACAAAACGGCCCGCTTCAATTTTTCCCCATTTTCCTTGTATAGCTCCCTTTCGAGTTAAACGTAATCGGGTGTCTCCTAGTATCTGCTCCGATTCAGGCACGGACAGCCGCAAATGAAGTTTTCTGCAATTCTATAAACCCATAGGGTCAAACTACGAGAAAATATCCACAAAACGGCCCACTTCAATTTTTCCCCATTTTCCTTGTATTGCTCCTTTTAGAGGTAAACGTAATCGGGCGTCCCCTGGTATCTGCTCCGATTCAGGCACGGACAGCCGCAAATGAAGTTTTCTGCAACTCTATAAACCCATAGGGTCAAACTACGAGAAAATATCCATAAAATGGCCTGCTTTAATTTTTCCTCATTTTCCTTGTATAGCTCCCTTTCAAGGTAAACGTAATCGGGCGTCTCCTAGTATCTGCTCCGATTCAGGCACGGACAGCCGCAAATGAAGTTTTCTGCAATTCTATAAACCCATAGGGTCAAACTACGAGAAAATATTAATAAAACGGCCCGCTTCATTTTTTCCCCATTTTCCTTGTACCCTTTAGAGGTAAACGTAATCGGGCGTCCCTTGTTATCTGCTCCGATTCAGGCACGGACACCCCAAATGAAGTTTTCTGCAATTCTATAAACCCATAGGGTCAAACTACGAGAAAATATCGACAAAATGGCTCGGTTCAAGTTTTCTCCATTTTCCTTGTATAGCTCCCTTTAGAGGTAAACGTAATCGGGTGCCTTGTAGTATCTGCTCCTATTCAGGCACAGACAACCGCAAATGATGTTTTCTGCAACTCTATAAACCCATAGGGTCAAACTACGAGAAAATATCAACAAAACGGCCCGCTTCAATTTTTCCCCATTTTCTTTGTATAGCTCCCTTTCGAGTTAAACGTAATCGGGCGTCTGCTAGTATCTGCTCCGATTCAGGCACGGACAGCCGCAAATGAAGTTTTCTGCAATTCTATAAACCCATAGGGTCAAACTACGAGAAAATATCCACAAAACAGCCCGCTTCAATTTTCCCCCATTTTCCTTGTATAGCTCCCTTTAGAGGTAAACGTAATCGGGCGTCCCTTGGTATCTGCTCCGATTCAGGCACGGACAGCCCCAAATGAACTTTTCTGCAATTCTATAAACCGATAGGGTCAAACTACGAGAAAATATCCACAAAATGGTCCGCTTCAATTTCTCCCCAATTTCCTTGTATAGCTCCCTTTAGAGGTAAACGTAATCGAGCGTCCCCTGGTATCTGCTCCGATTCAGGCACTGACACCCCAAATGAACTTTTCTGCAATTCTAGAAACCCATAGGGTCAAACTACGAGAAAATATCCATAAAACAGCCCGGTTCAAGTTTTCTCCATTTTCCTTGTATAGCTCCCTTTAGAGGTAAACGTAATCGGGCGCCTTGTAGTATCTGCTCCTATTCAGGCACAGACAACCGCAAATGAACTTTTCTGCAATTCTATAAACCCATAGGGTCAAACTACGTGAAAATATCCACAAAACGGCTCGCTTCAATTTTTCTCCATTTTCCTTGTATAGCTCCCTTTAAAGGTAAACGTAATCGGGTGGCTCCTAGTATATGCTCCGATTCAGGCACGGACACCCGCAAATGAAGTTTTCTTCAATTCAATGAACCCATATGTCAAACTACGAGAAAATATCCAAAAAATGGCCCGCTTCAATTTTTCCCCGTTTTTCTTGTATAGCTCCCTTTAGAGGTGAACGTAATCGGGCGCCTCCTGGTATCTGCACCGATTCAGGCACGGACAGCCGCAAATGAAGTTTTCTGCAACTCTATAAACCCATAGGGTCAAACTACGAGAAAATATCCACAAAACGGCCCGCTTCAATTTTTCCCCATTTTCCTTGTATAGCTCCCTTTAGAGGTAAACGTAATCGGCCGACTCCTAGTATCTGCTCCGATTCAGGCACGGACAGCCGCATATGAAGTTTTCTGCAACTCTATAAACCCATAGGGTCAAACTACGAGAAAATATCCACAAAACAGCCCGCTTCAATTTTTCCCTATTTTCCTTGTATAGCTCCCTTTAGAGGTCAACGTAATCGGGCGTCCCCTGGTATCTGCTCCGATTCAGGCACGGACAGCCCCAAATGAACTTTTCTACAATTCTATAAACCCATATGGTCAAACTATGAGAAAATATTCACAAAATGGCCCGCTTCAATTTCTCCCCAATTTCCTTGTATAGCTCCCTTTAGAGGTAAACGTAATCGAGAGTCCCCTGGTATCTGTTCCGATTCAGGCACGGACACCCCAAATGAACTTTTCTGCAATTCTATAAACCCATAGGGTCAAACTATGAGAAAATATCCAAAAAACAGCCCGGTTCAAGTTTTCTCCATTTTCCTTGTATAGCTCCCTTTAGAGGTAAACGTAATCGGGAGCCTCCTAGCTCCTCCGATTCAGGCACAGACATCCGCAAATGAAGTTTTCTGCAACTCTATAAACCCATCGGGTCAAACTACGAGAAAATATCAATAAAACGGTACGCTTCAATTTTTCCCCATTTTCCTTGTATAGCTCCCTTTAGAGGTAAACGTAATCGGGCATCTCCTGGTATCTGCTCCGATTAAGGCACGGACAGCCGCAAATGAAGTTTTCTGCAATTCTATAAACCCATAGGGTCAAACTACGAGAAAATATCCACAAAATGGCCCGCTTCAATTTCTCCCCAATTTCCTTGTACAGCTCCCTTTAGAGGTAAACGTAATCGGGCGTCCCCTGGTATCTGCTCCGATTCAGGCACGGACACCCCAAATGAACTTTTTTGCAATTCTAGAAACCCATAGGTTCAAACTACGAGAAAATATTCACAAAACAGCCCGGTTCAAGTTTTCTCCATTTTCCTTGTATAGCTCCCTTTAGAGGTAAACGTAATCGGGCGCCTCCTAGTATCTCCTCCGATTCAGGCACAGACAGTCGCAAATGAAGTTTTCTGCAACTCTATATACCTATAGGGTCAAACTACGAGAAAATATCAATAAAACGGTCCGCTTCAATTTTTCCCCAATTTCCTTGTATAGCTCCCTTTGGAGGTAAACGTAATCGGGCGTCTCCTGGTATCTGCTCCGATTAAGGCACGGACAACCGCAAATGAAGTTTTCTGCAA
Organism: Heracleum sosnowskyi; assembly: GCA_030848705.1. NCBI lineage: Eukaryota > Viridiplantae > Streptophyta > Magnoliopsida > Apiales > Apiaceae > Heracleum > Heracleum sosnowskyi. The sequence goes on along the minus strand of CM061244.1, from coordinate 64,616,468 downwards.
TTCTATAAACACATAGGGTCAAACTACGAGAAAATATCCACAAAACGACCCACTTCAATTTCTCCTCAATTTCCTTGTATAGCTCCCTTTAGAGGTAAACGTAATCGGGCGTCTCCTGGTATCTGCTCCGATTCAGGCACGGACAGCCGCAAATCAAGTTTTCTGCAATTCTATAAACCCATAGGGTCAAACTACGAGAAAATATCCACAAAACGGCCCGCTTCAATTCTTCCCCATTTTCCTTGTAAAGCTCCCTTTAAAGGTAAACGTAATCCGGCGTCCCCTGGTATCTGCTCCGATTCAGGCACGGACAGCCCCAAATGAACTTTTCTGCAATTCTATAAACCCATAGGGTCAAACTACGTGAAAATATCCACAAAACGGCTCGCTTCAATTTTTCTCCATTTTCCTTGTATAGCTCCCTTTAAAGGTAAACGTAATCGGGTGGCTCCTAGTATATGCTCCGATTCAGGCACGGACACCCGCAAATGAAGTTTTCTTCAATTCTATGAACCCATATGTCAAACTACGAGAAAATATCCAAAAAATGGTCCGCTTCAATTTTTCCCCGTTTTTCTTGTATAGCTCCCTTTAGAGGTGAACGTAATCGGGCGCCTCCTGGTATCTGCACCGATTCAGGCACGGACAGCCGCAAATGAAGTTTTCTGCAACTCTATAAACCCATAGGGTCAAACTACGAGAAAATATCCACAAAACGGCCCGCTTCAATTTTTCCCCATTTTCCTTGTATAGCTCCCTTTAGAGGTAAACGTAATCGGCCGACTCCTAGTATCTGCTCCGATTCAGGCACGGACAGCCGCATATGAAGTTTTCTGCAATTTTATAAACCTATAGGGTCAAACTACGAGAAAATATCCACAAAACAGCCCGCTTCAATTTTTCCCCATTTTCCTTGTATAGCTCCCTTTAGAGGTGAACGTAATCGGGCGCCTCCTGGTATCTGCTCCGATTCAAGCATGAACAGCCGCAAATGATGTTTTCTGCAACTCTATAAACCCATAGGGTCAAACTACAAAAAAATATCCACAAAACAGTCCGCTTCAATTTTTCCCCATTTTCCTTGTATAGCTCCCTTTAGAGGTAAACGTAATCGGGCGTCTCCATGTATCTGCTCCGATTCAGGCACGGACAGCCGCAAATGAAGTTTTCTGCAATTCTATAAACCCATAGGGTCAAACTACGAGAAAATATCCACAAAATGGCCTGCTTCAATTTCTCCCCAATTTCCTTGTATAGCTCCCTTTAGAGTTCACGTAATCGGGCGTCCCCTGGTATCTGCTCCGATTCAGGCACGGACACCCCAAATGAACTTTTCTACAATTCTAGAAACCCATAGGGTCAAACTACGAGAAAATATCCACAAAACAGCCCGGTTCAAGTTTTCTCCATTTTCCTTGAATAGCTCCCTTAAGAGGTAAACGTAATCGGGAGCCTCCTAGTATCTCCTCCGATTCAGGCACAGACAGTCGCAAATGAAGTTTTCTACAACTCTATAAACCCATTGGGTCAAACTACGAGAAAATATCAATAAAACGGCCCGCTTCAATTTTTCCCCAATTTCCTTGTATAGCTCCCTTTTGAGGTAAACGTAATCGGGCGTCTCCTGGTATCTGCTCCGATTAAGGCACGGACAGCCGCAAATGAAGTTTTCAGCAATTCTATAAACCCATAGGGTCAAACTACGAGAAAATATCCACAAAACGGCCCACTTCAATTTCTCCCCATTTTCCTTATATCGCTCCCTTTAGAGGTAAACGTAATCGGGCGCCTCCTGATATCTGTTCCGATTCAGGCACGGACAGCCGTAAATCAAGTTTTCTGCAATTCTATAAACCCATAGGTTCAAACTATGAGAAAATATCCACCAAACGGCCCGCTTCAATTCTTCCCCATTTTCCTTGTATAGCTCCCTTTAGAGGTAAACGTAATCCGGCGTCTCCTGGTATCTGCTCCGATTCAGGCACGGACAGCCCCAAATGAACTTTTCTGCAATTCTATAAACCCATAGGGTCAAACTACGTGAAAATATCCACAAAACGGCTCGCTTCAATTTTTCTCCATTTTCCTTGTATAGCTCCCTTTAAAGGTAAACGTAATCGGGTGGCTCCTAGTATATGCTACGATTCAGGCACGGACACCCGCAAATGAAGTTTTCTTCAATTCTATGAACCCATATGTCAAACTACAAGAAAATATCCAAAAAATGGTCCGCTTCAATTTTTCCCCGTTTTTCTTGTATAGCTCCCTTTAGAGGTGAACGTAATCGGGCGCCTCCTGGTATCTGCACCGATTCAGGCACGGACAGCCGCAAATGAAGTTTTCTGCAATTTTATAAACCCATAGGGTCAAACTACGAGAAAATATCCACAAAACAGCCCGCTTCAATTTTTCCCCATTTTCCTTGTATAGCTCCCTTTAGAGGTCAACGTAATCGGGCGTCCCCTGGTATCTGCTCCGATTCAGGCACGGACAGCCCCAAATGAACTTTTCTACAATTCTATAAACCCATATGGTCAAACTACGAGAAAATATTCACAAAATGGCCCGCTTCAATTTCTCTCCAATTTCCTTGTATAGCTCCCTTTAGAGGTAAACGTAATCGAGCATCCCCTGGTATCTGCTCCGATTCAGGCACGGACACCCCAAATGAACTTTTCTGCAATTCTATAAACCCATAGGGTCAAACTATGAGAAAATATCCAAAAAACAGCCCGGTTCAAGTTTTCTCCATTTTCCTTGTATAGATCCCTTTAGAGGTAAACGTAATCGGGCGCCTCCTAGCTCCTCCGATTCAGGCACAGACATCCGCAAATTAAGTTTTCTGCAACTCTATAAACCCATCGGGTCAAACTACGAGAAAATATCAATAAAACGGTACGCTTCAATTTTTCCCCATTTTCCTTGTATAGCTCTCTTTAGAGGTAAACGTAATCGGGCATCTCCTGGTATCTGCTCCGATTAAGGCACGGACTGCCGCAAATGAAGTTTTCTGCAATTCTATAAACCCATAGGGTCAAACTACGAGAAAATATCCACAAAATGGCCCGTTTCAATTTCTCCCCAATTTCTTTGTATAGCTCCCTTTAGAGGTAAACGTAATCGGGCATCCCCTGGTATCTGCTCCGATTCAGGCACGGACACCCAAATGAACTTTTTTGCAATTCTAGAAACCCATAGGGTCAAACTACGAGAAAATATCCACAAAACAGCCCGGTTCAAGTTTTCTCCATTTTCCTTGTTTAGCTCCCTTTAGAGGTAAACGTAATCGGGCGCCTCCTAGTATCTCCTCCGATTCAGGCACAGACAGTCGCAAATGAAGTTTTCTGCAACTCTATATACCTATAGGGTCAAACTATGAGAAAATATCAATAAAACGGCCCGCTTCAATTTTTCCCCAATTTCCTTGTATAGCTCCCTTTAGAGGTAAACGTAATCGGGCGTCTCCTGGTATCTGCTCCGATTAACGCATGGACAGCCGCAAATGAAGTTTTCTGCAATTCTATAAACACATAGGGTCAAACTACGAGAAAATATCCACAAAACGACCCACTTCAATTTCTCCCCAATTTCCTTGTATAGCTCCTTTAGAGGTAAACGTAATCGGGCGTCTCCTGGTATCTGCTCCGATTCAGGCACGGACAGCCGCAAATCAAGTTTTCTGCAATTCTATAAACCCATAGGGTCAAACTACGAGAAAATATCCACAAAACGGCCCGCTTCAATTCTTCCCCATTTTCCTTGTAAAGCTCCCTTTTGAGGTAAACGTAATCCGGCGACCCCTAGTATCTGCTCCGATTCAGGCACGGACAGCCCCAAATGAACTTTTCTGTAATTCTATAAACCCATAGGGTCAAACTACGTGAAAATATCCACAAAACGGCTCGCATCAATTTTTCTCCATTTTCCTTGTGTAGCTCCCTATAAAGGTAAACGTAATCGGGTGGCTCCTAGTATATGCTCCGATTCAGGCACGGACACCCGCAAATGAAGTTTTCTTCAATTCTATGAACCCATAGGTCAAACTACGAAAAAATATCCGAAAAACGGCCCGCTTCAATTTTTCCCCGTTTTTCTTGTATAGCTCCATTTAGAGGTGAACGTAATCGGGCGCCTCTTGGTATCTGCTCCGATTCAGGCACGAACAGCCGCAAATGAAGTTTTCTGCAACTCTATAAACCCATAGGGTCAAACAACGAAAAAATATCCACAAAACAGCCCGCTTCAATTTTTCCCCATTTTCCTTGTATAGCTCCCTTTAGAGGTAAACGTAATCGGGCGTCTCCTGGTATCTGCTCCGATTCAGGCACGGACAGCCGCAAATGAAGTTTTCTGCAATTCTATAAACCCATAGGGTCAAACTACGAGAAAATATCCACAAAATGGCCTGCTTCAATTTCTCCCCAATTTCCTTGTATAGCTCCCTTTAGAGTTAACGTAATCGGGCGTCCCCTGGTATCTGCTCCGATTCAGGCACGGACACCCCAAATGAACTTTTCTGCAATTCTAGAAACCCATAGGGTCAAAGTACGAGAAAATATCCACAAAACAGCCCGGTTCAAGTTTTCTCTATTTTCCTTGTATAGCTCCCTTAAGAGGTAAACGTAATCGGGCGCCTCCTAGTATCTCCTCCGATTCAGGCACAGACAGTCGCAAATGAAGTTCTCTGCAACTCTATAAACCCATAAGGTCAAACTACGAGAAAATATCAATAAAACGGCCCGCTTCAATTTTTCCCCAATTTCCTTGTATAGCTCCCTTTAGAGGTAAACGTAATCGGGCATCTCCTGGTATCTGCTCCGATTAAGGCACGGACAGCCGCAAATGAAGTTTTCAGCAATTCTATAAACCCATAGGGTCAAACTACGAGAAAATATCCACAAAACGGCCCACTTCAATTTCTCCCCATTTTCCTTATATCGCTCCCTTTAGAGGTAAACGTAATCGGGCGCCTCTTGGTATCTGTTCCGATTCAGGCACGGACAGCCGTAAATCAAGTTTTCTGCAATTCTATAAACCCATAGGTTCAAACTATGAGAAAATATCCACAAAACGGCCCGCTTCAATTCTTCCCCATTTTCCTTGTATAGCTCCCTTTAGAGGTAAACGTAATCCGGCGTCCCCTGGTATCTGCTCCTATTCAGGCACGGACAGCCCCGAATGAACTTTTCTGCAATTCTATAAACCCATAGGGTCAAACTACGAGAAAATATCCACAAAATGGCCCGCTTCAATTTCTCCCCAATTTCTTTGTATAGCTCCCTTTAGAGGTAAACGTAATCGGGCGTCCCCTGGTATCTGCTCCGATTCAGGCACGGACACCCCAAATGAACTTTTTTGCAATTCTAGAAACCCATAGGGTCAAACTACGAGAAAATATCCACAAAACAGCCCGGTTCAAGTTTTCTCCATTTTCCTTGTATAGCTCCCTTTAGAGGTAAACGTAATCGGGCGCCTCCTAGTATATCCTCCGATTCAGGCACAGACAGTCGCAAATGAAGTTTTCTGCAACTCTAAATACCTATAGGGTCAAACTATGAGAAAATATCAATAAAACGGCCCGCTTCAATTTTTCCCCAATTTCCTTGTATAGCTCCCTTTAGAGGTAAACGTAATCGGGCGTCTCCTGGTATCTGCTCTGATTAACGCATGGACAGCCGCAAATGAAGTTTTCTACAATTCTATAAACACATAGGGTCAAACTACGAGAAAATATCCACAAAACGACCCACTTCAATTTCTCCCCAATTTCCTTGTATAGCTCCCTTTAGAGGTAAACGTAATCGGGCGTCTCCTGGTATCTGCTCCGATTCAGGCACGGACAGCCGCAAATCAAGTTTTCTGCAATTCTATAAACCCATAGGGTCAAACTACGAGAAAATATCCACAAAACGGCCCGCTTCAATTCTTCCCCATTTTCCTTGTAAAGCTCCCTTTAGAGGTAAACGTAATCCGGCGACCCCTAGTATCTGCTCCGATTCAGGCACGGACAGCCCCAAATGAACTTTTCTGCAATTCTATAAACCCATAGGGTCAAACTACGTGAAAATATCCACAAAACGGCTCGCATCAATTTTTCTCCATTTTCCTTGTGTAGCTCCCTATAAAGGTAAACGTAATCGGGTGGCTCCTAGTATATGCTCCGATTCAGGCACGGACACCCGCAAATGAAGTTTTCTTCAATTCTATGAACCCATAGGTCAAACTACGAAAAAATATCCGAAAAACGGCCCGCTTCAATTTTCCCCGTTTTTCTTGTATAGCTCCCTTTAGAGGTGAACGTAATCGGGCGCCTCCTGGTATCTGCTCCGATTCAGGCACGAACAGCCGCAAATGTAGTTTTCTGCAACTCTATAAACCCATAGGGTCAAACTACGAAAAAATATCCACAAAACAGCCCGCTTCAATTTTTCCCCATTTTCCTTGTATAGCTCCCTTTAGAGGTAAACGTAATCGGGCGTCTCCTGGTATCTGCTCCGATTCAGGCACGGACAGCCGCAAATGAAGTTTTCTGCAATTCTATAAACCCATAGGGTCAAACTATGAGAAAATATCCACAAAATGGCCTGCTTCAATTTCTCCCCAATTTCCTTGTATAGCTCCCTTTAGAGTTAACGTAATCGGGCGTCCCCTGGTATTTGCTCCGATTCAGGCACGGACACCCCAAATGAACTTTTCTGCAATTCTAGAAACCCATAGGGTCAAACTACGAGAAAATATCCACAAAACAGCCCGGTTCAAGTTTTCTCTATTTTCCTTGTATAGCTCCCTTAAGAGGTAAACGTAATCGGGCGCCTCCTAGTATCTCCTCCGATTCAGGCACAGACAGTCGCAAATGAAGTTTTCTGCAACTCTATAAACCCATAAGGTCAAACTACGAGAAAATATCAATAAAATGGCCCGCTTCAATTTTTCCCCAATTTCCTTGTATAGCTCCCTTTAGAGGTAAACGTAATCGGGCATCCCCTGGTATCTGCTCCGATTAAGGCACGGACAGCCGCAAATGAAGTTTTCAGCAATTCTATAAACCCATAGGGTCAAACTACGAGAAAATATCCACAAAACGGCCCACTTCAATTTCTCCCCATTTTCCTTATATCGCTCCCTTTAGAGGTAAACGTAATCGGGCGCCTCCTGGTATCTGTTCCGATTCAGGCACGGACAGCCGTAAATCAAGTTTTCTGCAATTCTATAAACCCATAGGTTCAAACTATGAGAAAATATCCACAAAACGTCCCGCTTCAATTCTTCCCCATTTTCCTTGTATAGCTCCCTTTAGAGGTAAACGTAATCCGGCGTCCCCTGGTATCTGCTCCGATTCAGGCACGGACAGCCCCAAATGAACTTTTCTGCAATTCTATAAACCCATATGTCAAACTACGAGAAAATATCCAAAAAATGGCCCGCTTCAATTTTTCCCCGTTTTTCTTGTATAGCTCCCTTTAGAGGTGAACGTAATCGGGCGCCTCCTGGTATCTGCACCGATTCAGGCACGAACAGCCGCAAATGAAGTTTTCTGCAACTCTATAAACCCATAGGGTCAAACTACGAGAAAATATCCACAAAACGGCCCGCTTCAATTTTTCCCCATTTTCCTTGTATAGGTCCCTTTAGAGGTAAACGTAATCGGCCGACTCCTAGTATCTGCTCCGATTCAGGCACGGACAGCCGCATATGAAGTTTTCTGCAATTTTATAAACCCATAGGGTCAAACTACGAGAAAATATCCACAAAATAGCCTGCTTCAATTTTTCCCCATTTTCCTTGTATAGCTCCCTTTAGAGGTAAACGTAATCGGGCTTCCCCGGGTATCTGCTCCGATTCAGGCACGGACAGCCCCAAATGAACTTTTCTACAATTCTATAAACCCATAGGGTAAAACTACGAGAAAATATTCACAAAATGGCCCGCTTCAATTTCTCCCCAATTTCCTTGTATAGCTCCCTTTAGAGGTAAACGTAATCGAGCGTCCCCTGGTATCTGCTCCGATTCAGGCACGGACACCCCAAATGAACTTTTCTGCAATTCTATAAACCCATAGGGTCAAACTACGAGAAAATATCCACAAAACAGCCCTGTTCAAGTTTTCTCCATTTTCCTTGTATAGCTCCCTTTAGAGGTAAACGTAATCGGGCGCCTCCTAGCTCCTCCGATTCAGGCACAGACATCCGCAAATGAAGTTTTCTGCAACTCTATAAACCCATCGGGTCAAACTACGAGAAAATATCAATAAAACGGTACGCTTCAATTTTTCCCCATTTTCCTTGTATAGCTCCCTTTAGAGGTAAACGTAATCGGGCGTCTCCTAGTATCTGCTCCGATTAAGGCACGGACAGCCGCAAATGAAGTTTTCTGCAATTCTATAAACCCATAGGGTCAAACTACGAGAAAATATCCACAAAATGTCCTGCTTCAATTTCTCCCCAATTTCCTTGTATAGCTCCCTTTAGAGATAAACGTAATCGGGCGTCCCCTGGTATCTGCTCCGATTCAGGCACGGACACCCCAAATGAACTTTTCTGCAATTCTAGAAACCCATAGGGTCAAACTACGAGAAAATATCCACAAAACAGCCCGGTTCAAGTTTTCTCCATTTTCCTTGTATAGCTCCCTTAAGAGGTAAACGTAATCGGGCGCCTCCTAGTATCTCCTCCGATTCAGGCACAGACAGTCGCAAATTAAGTTTTCTGCAACTCTATAAACCCATAGGGTCAAACTACGAGAAAATATCAATAAAACGGCCCGCTTCAATTTTTCCCCAATTTCCTTGTATAGCTCCCTTTAGAGGTAAACGTAATCGGGCGTCTCCTGGTATCTGCTCTGATTAAGGCACGGACAGCCGCAAATGAAGTTTTCTACAATTTTATAAACCCATAGGGTCAAACTACGAGAAAATATCCACAAAACGGCCCACTTCAATTTCTCCCCATTTTCCTTGTATAGCTCCCTTTAGAGGTAAACGTAATCGGGCGCCTCCTGGTATCTGCTCCGATTCAGGCACGGACAACCGCAAATCAAGTTTTCTGCAATTCTATAAACCCATAGGGTCAAACTACGAGAAAATATCCACAAAATGGTCTGCTTCAATTCTTCCCCATTTTCCTTGTATAGCTCCCTTTAGAGGTAAACGTAATCGGGCGTCCCCTGGTATCTGCTCCGATTCAGGCACGGACACCGCCAAATGAACTTTTCTGCAATTCTATAAACCCATAGGGTCAAACTACGAGAAAATATCCACAAAACGGCCCGCTTGAATTTCTCCCCATTTTCCTTGTATAACTCCCTTTAGAGGTAAACGTAATCGGGCGTCCCTTGGTATCTGCTCCGATTCAGGCACACACAGCCGCAAATAAAGTTTTCTGCAACTCTATAAACCCATAGGGTCAAACTACGAGAAAATATCAATAAAACGGCCCGCTTCAATTTTTCCCCAATTTCCTTGTATAGCTCCCTTTAGAGGTAAACGTAATCGGGCGTCTCCTGGTATCTACTCCGATTAAGGCACGGACAGCCGCAAATGAAGTTTTCTGCAATTCTATAAACCCATAGGGTCAAACTACGAGAAAATATCCACAAAATGGCCTGCTTCAATTTCTCCCCAATTTCCTTGTATAGCTCCCTTTAGAGATAAACGTAATCGGGCGTCCCCTGGTATCTGCTCCGATTCAGGCACGGACACCCCAAATGAACTTTTCTGCAATTCTAGAAACCCATAGGGTCAAACTACGAGAAAATATCCACAAAACAGCCCGGTTCAAGTTTTCTCCATTTTCCTTGTATAGCTCCCTTAAGAGGTAAACGTAATCGGGCGCCTCCTAGTATCTCCTCCGATTCAGGCACAGACAGTCGCAAATGAAGTTTTCTGCAACTCTATATACCTATAGGGTCAAACTACGAGAAAATATCAATAAAACGACCCACTTCAATTTCTCCCCAATTTCCTTGTATAGCTCTCTTTAGAGGTAAACGTAATCGGGCGTCTCCTGGTATCTGCTCCGATTCAGGCACGGACAGCCGCAAATGAAGTTTTCTGCAATTCTATAAACCCATAGGGTCAAACTACGAGAAAATATCCACAAAATGGCCCGCTTCAATTTCTCCCCAATTTCCTTGTATAGCTCCCTTTAGAGGTAAACGTAATCGGGCGTCCCTTGGTATCTGCTCCGATTCAGGCACGGACACCCCAAATGAACTTTTTTGCAATTCTAGAAACCCATAGGGTCAAACTACGAGAAAATATCCATAAAACGGCCCGGTTCAAGTTTTCTCCATTTTCCTTGTATAGCTCCCTTTAGAGGTAAACGTAATCGGGCGCCTCCTAGTATCTCCTCCGATTCAGGCACAGACAGTCGCAAATGAAGTTTTCTGCAACTCTATATACCTATAGGGTCAAACTACGAGAAAATATCAATAAAACGACCCACTTCAATTTCTCCCCAATTTCCTTGTATAGCTCCCTTTAGAGGTAAACGTAATCGGGCGTCTCCTGGTATCTGCTCCGATTCAGGCACGGACAGCCGCAAATCAAGTTTTCTGCAATTCTATAAACCCATAGGGTCAAACTACGAGAAAATATCCACAAAACGGCCCGCTTCAATTCTTCCCCATTTTCCTTGTACAGCTCCCTTTAGAGGTAAACGTAATCCGGCGACCCCTAGTATCTGCTCCGATTCAGGCACGGATAGCCCCAAATGA